>SHCU01000167.1:155707-181944 GCA_004307685.1 Ceratina australensis | reverse complement strand
ATAAACACTTGTCCGGTCGATAGACAAACGTTCACAGTAATTCATGTCAGAGATAAACTTGGTGGTCAGGTACATTTCATTTTGTAAACGCTACCAACCGTTTCTCAAGAAGACATTTGAAATTTAATCATTTTTATAGGTTGTAAGATGTGTTCCAGTGGAGGTTGCTCTTCCTGTAGAGGAAAATCTAGATGACCTCACGTTCTGCGAAGTATGCCATCACTGTGATAGAGAAGATCACATGCTTCTCTGCGATGGCTGCGACTGTGGTTACCATTTAGAATGTTTATCTCCGCCACTGAGCGAAGTGCCCATCGAAGAATGGTTTTGTCCAGAATGTTCTCAAAACAGTCAAAGTGACGCAGAAGCCGTAAGTAATTTATTGTATGAAGTACTCACGATTCTATTGAAGAATGAAACAAAATAACTTTTATTCTTAGGTTGAAATTGATATGGACGAAATCTCAGATCTGATGGAAGAAGCTCGAAGGCTGGGTGTTTCTTATGGAAGGAGTCGCACTGTACCAGATCCTCAACCGAGAATTGTACCTCGTACTAGACATACCGAACGTGTTAGAGCCACCATTCGCAGGTACTAAGATAAAAATAAGTGAAGTTTTACGGTCATTTAAATCCCATATTTCAATAAATTTGCTTAAATTTACAGAAGAAGTAGGCTAGCCGATAACGCTCAATTATCTCGTCAACTAATCAATGATCCAAATCAACCGTCGACTTCATCTGGTTTCGAGACTTTAGGAGATAACAGTCAAAGCCGATCTCCAAGCAATGCGTCATACTCTTTAGGTTTGGGTGAACGTTATTGCTCAAAGAAACATCCTAAGAAATCGCGGAGATCTAGAAGTAGTTCCAGTGAATCTAGCGATGAAAGTATCTCCAGAAGGTCTCGGAGAAGAATTAATGACAAAACGAATTCAAAACGTTCAGACAACGGTAAGGCGAAACGGAAAGCTACTACTAGCAAAAAATCAGCGGGCAGTTCGAGAAAAAATGGAACTAGAACTAATTCGAGGAAGACCGGGCGATCGCGAAAGAATTCTAGCAGAGGGACTGTCTTAAGAGAAGTTAGAATTACCGAACGTAATGAAGATGGAGAAGAAGAAGAGATTGTTACTTACGTAAAAGTGTCCACGGTTGGATCACGAAGAAGAAGAACGAAAAGAAGAAAGGTATTTACTTTCTGAGAAATTGCTCGCACATCTATCAGATCTGAAAACTTTGTTTCCTTTTTTTTCAAATAAACGTTCTTTTCTACAAAATATTTAATTCGTCTTTATTATATAAAATCCAAATTATACAAAGAATTACACGATTATTATCATAAAAATAAAATAGAATATAAATGTGAGGAGGCTTAAAAAATAAATGGGATATAAGAAAATTTTCATTTTTATAGAGGAGATGTCACAGACGTCGAGCTCGAACTGTTTCCAGTGTTTTACTCAATTCCAAAAAGAGGCTCGCAATGTCTTTGGGTATTTGTAAACCGGTTAAAGGTGCTTCCTCTTTAGTACCTACTGTTAGAAATCGTACAACAGGAGAAAGATCTGCATTAACCATTTCTCGGCACAACGCTGGAATTTCAAGACTTAGTCTTTTCGGAGATGGTTTAAATTTGGATTATAGTCCTCCTGGGTGAGTGCAACATCTCTAATTGATTCTTCTTACGCTATAAGATTTCAATGACTAAACTTTGATGATATTGAAATTAACTTCTAAATCCCTACCTTTCTGTACTTGCAGATCAGATACAGAGGATTATCATGCGACTGGCCCCACTATAACTATCCAAAGGCATTCTGTGATTTCTTCTCGTAGGCATATGCGTTTAAAGACCGTCGTTGCCCCGCAACAAGCTCAAATTGACTTGCTAAGTAGCATAATAAATGATCAAGAGATATGGCACTCGAATAATAATAATAGCGTAACTTTAAAAGCTGAAGGACTTGTCTTGCTTAAGAAGAATGAAGAACAAGACGATCTGAAAAAGGAGAAATCCGAAGAGAATGCGTTACCTAAAACGGAAGAGGCCGAATCTGTTGTAGAACATAGAATCTCTGCGACTGATACTCCATTAGAAGTTTCGAGGATTAATCCAGAATCAATTACACAAGCACCGATGTACAATAATCCTTGTGGAGGTGGAAACAGAGGCAACTTTAGGGGCGGATACAGAGACAATGCAAGGCACAGTCACGGTGGCCAGAATTATGGAAGAGATTCCTTAGGTGGAGGCGGAAGACACAGTTATGGAGGTGGCGGAGGTAATTTTGGGAGAGACTTCGGTCCACCTCCGTTTTACAATCCGAACTTCGAACACTGTGGCCCTCCAGGTCCTCCGCTTTTTGGCGGCAATCCCCCATTTAGAAATCGAAATCCTCAACATTTTAGAAATGAAAGGTACAGGTCGCAATTATTGTAGCAGTAAAACGTACACTTTAATTATTTTCTGGACAAATAAGTTTTAATGTTGTCTTTTTACAGATTTCGCTTCATGCCCCCTATGAGACCGCAATTTAATTTCGCCGAAGGTTACTCGGAACATCCTTTTCCAGAAAGATTCAATCGTCCTAGATCCCCGCAACCTCCTATAGAACGTCCTCAAAATAACATGCCACCGAATCTACCGGAAGATACTCCAAGGATCGACACTGTGGATCAGCAACCGCAAGATACGGAGAACTCTTCGGTTAGACAGGAAGAGGATTGTGATATTTATTGCGATATCGAGACGAAGTCCGACGGAGAACTTCAAGATCAACAAAATGGATCAATGGCATTGTTGCCACCGCCAGAACCTCCATCAGGGCTTTTAGATTTCGAAGAAAATTCCCGGAGTGATAAAGACAGTGATCAGGAACTAGTTATCGATGACAGTCAAAAGGAAGATACTCCGAAGAATGACAAATATGATCCTTTTTCAGTAGACAGTGACACTGACAGTGAAACCAAGAAACATGAGGAGGCCTCAGAGGAAAAAGTTGAAGAGCAATCCGTGCAATGCGCGAAACAACCGGAAACAACGACTCCGGATACGTCTGTTCGTTTGCCAGCTTACGAGGATGAAGACGACGAGGACTCACAAGCAGACTGTCCGAATTTCTCTATTTACTCATCCCAGACTATAGACGTAGCAAGACATACGCAGCAGCAATTATCTCAACAGATAGGACCCCTTGAACCACCGCCTTTACCTCCCTCGATCCCAGACGATGACGACGTTATTGTCGGCGATGTTCAAGCCTGCGATCTCGCCGACATACCAGAACCCTCGGATCCGTATGTCGAAGCATTGAGGAAGGAGAGGAGAACTTTAAGTAAAATTCCGCCGAAGAAAATTTCTCACGACAGCAGAGGAAAGATCACGTTCAAGATTGGTACTAAATTGAAGATTAATAACAGGCTGCTAGGATTACAGGAGGAGGAGAAAGAGAATAATGATGAGAAGAAGAAAGAAGCTGAGGTAAGTAATAAGTACAATATTATATGCGCTATATTTTGCGTAACATTATTGTTGTGAACGTTATTGTTACAGCCTGCAAGGGAAGAAGAAACCTCCGTTGACCGCGAAGAAGAGCGAATGAAGATAGCTAAAAGTAGATTCGAGGAGGAGATGCAATCTAAAGCAGAGAAAAGAGATTCGGGAGAGCCTATGATATCTGCGGAGTCGTTGAAAGAAGACGATACAAATGAGGATGAACAAAAGGAAGAGTGTACAACACCTAAACACGAAGGGATAGAGAAGGATGGAAACGTAGCTGTATCTTCAGAACTGACTGAGTCATTGGATAAAAAAATACAAAATGAATTGAGTAACGAGTGTCTGTCCGATGAAGAAAGTGAAACCTTCGCGTCGCTTCGTAAGACGCCGAAGACCGATATCGAGGAAGAAGATTCGAAGGATGTTTCGAAAGTTGAAGAGGAGCACGAGGAAATGAAGATAAAGGAACCTAGAGATTTTGATAGTGACAAGGATGACAAAGATGACAAAGAACATGTCGTGGATGAAGAAGAAGATGAGGATGACGACGAAGATGAGGAAGAAGAGGAGGAACGATTTCCTATAGAGAAAGAGAAATCAACTAAACAGGTAATCGAAGAGGATGATAAGAATGCATGGGATTCAGATGGAGCTTATACTCCTTGCAAAGATGAACTCCCCTTGAGGAAATCGAAATCTTCTGAACATTTGCCACCTATTGAGAGCGGTTTAGAACCAATCACACCGACGAAAGACAAGCTTGACGATTTGGACAGCTGCAGAACTCCCGTAGATTACAATGTCTTGGGTACAGAAGCTATTTCAGAAACGGATGAAGCAATGAACTTCGAGGATGAATTAACATTATCAACTTTACGAAAGGAGAAAGAAATGGAGGATGGAGAGATTGTTGAGGAGAAGAATGTGAAAGAGGGCGAGAAAGCTGACAAAGAAAAAGAAGATGAGAAGAAACGTAAGAAAAAGGAGAAAAAGGAAAAAAGCAAAGATACTGAGAAGAATAAGGAAAATATTGCCTCGGAAAATCAAGTAGCCTGGAAGAAATTGTCGAAAAGTACAAAGGAGAGATCCTACAGAGACAAAGAGAGGAGATCGAAGTCGAAAGAAAAGGAAAAGGAAAAACCGAAGAAAAAGAAAGAGGTTGTGAAGAAGAAGGAGAAAAGGAAAGAATTACCCAGATATGACGTTCGGAAAATAGTTGCGGAAAGACCCTCTAGACCTAGGAAAGACGAGTACGGGAGGGATATCAGAGAAAAGTCTAGACAAAGAAGCAGATCTAGAAGTTGTGCCTCTTCGAAACGTTCCAGATCTTATTCTAAAATTCGATCCAGAAGCAGATCTAGAACCAGATTACAGAGATCTTGGTCTAGAGATCGCAGATCTTATTCGAAATCTCTGTCCAGGCGAAGATCTCTTTCTCGCGGTAGACGTAAGTCGCCGAAAAGGAGATCGACCTCTCGAAGGAGATCTTCTTCAAGGAAACGATCGCTTTCTAGGAGGAGATCTAGATCTGTTTCTCGAAAACGAAGATCCCTCTCAAGAAGAAGATCTAGGAGATCGATCTCGCGATCGAGAAGATCTTTATCGAGATCTAGACAGAAAAGATCTGTATCTAGATCCAGGAAATCGTTATCCAGGTCCCGTGACAGACGTAAAGATAAGAAAAAGTACAAATCTCGTAGCAGATCGAGGAACAGGAAGAAGTCTCGATCAAAGTCACCTAGAAAATCCTCTAAGTCTAGAGAAAGGAAACACTCAAAGAGGAAAGTGCAGAGCAGGTCGAGATCGAAGGGAAGGTCCTGTTCTAGGAATTGGGAGCAGGTTGAAAAAATCGTGGAGCCAGAGTTCCCTAGGGAAAGAGAAGAAAGGGAATCTTGGAGCGCTCAATGGACACCGTCCTGGTCGAGGTCCAGGTCGAAAACACCACCGCACGTGCAGCAAGAGCCAATTGCTTCCAGAGAGTGGTCTCCGATTCTGGACGGCGTTTCGGTACCGCCGAAAAATATAACCGTAATACTGACGAACAAGGAAGCTGTTAAGAAGAAGAAGAAAGAACGCAGGAAGGAGAGTAAGAAAACGAAGGATGAGAAAAAGAGGAAAGCAAAACGAAATAGAACTCCGCCACCGTCGAAAGAGGTCTTCGCCAGCGGAGATAACATCTTAGTCAGCGTCTGCTTTAATAAAGATAACGAGACTGATCAAGCTCCAGTACCGGAACTGCCAGAAGCGGTTCCCCTGATCCCACCTTTGAAACGACGTCGCAGAGAATCGCTCCAAACAGATCCGCCTAAACGCTCGAAGAAAGAAAAGACAAAAGACAAACGTTCAAAGTCACCGAAGCCCAAGAAGGACAAGAAGAAGAAATCGAAAGCAGCCGAGATCGCGGCCACGAAGAAACCGGTCGCTGTTATCGATTTAGATCAGTCACCGTTCCGGGAACAAACACCATCTCCTAGAGACGTGATAGTCCTCAGTGACGATGACGATAAGCAGATACAACAGAACACTCCGGATCAGTGTCAACCATCTCAAAATTCTCCACCACGAGAACAATTTGTGTCTCAAGGCCCGAAAACGCCGCCGGAGCCGCAAATAAAGTTCTCGATAAATAAGCAAACCAGTAATCTACGGCCGTCGATGTTGAATCCACTTCTAGACGAAGAAGAAGAAGAAGAGATGGATGAAAGGGTTGAGGAGGAGTTAGAAATGAGAGCACAAGAAGAATTAGAGCTAAGATTAAAAATCGGACCAAATACTCCTCCGGAGCCTCCGACGTCCCCGCCGACCAGCCCAGATGCTTACGATCCGTTCGATCCGACCAAATCCAGATCGCCGACACCGGATGCTAGCCAGGAGGCGAATTCCGGCGATGAGAGGAGACGCTCGCCGAGGAAACGCGACTCCGTAGATGGAAATATTCTCGAAGAAGAAAACATGCAAAGTCAGGATAGGCAAAGCCAGGAGAAGCAAGTGGAAAAACCTAAGATCATTTCTATGGTCACCATTAAGCGAGCCTCTCCGCAAAGGGATGATATGACTGAAAGTGAGAGCAATAAGGATACCGCAGGCTCTACCGGGGGCATAGAGACACAGCAGAGTCAACAAAATATACAGAATCAGAATAACCCCTTCGGGGCAATAAATCCGGTATTGGCTACAGTCGCTGCAGCTGTACAGAGAAGCGGAGCGTTTAACACGTCGAATTCGACGACCAGTCAACGTAACTTGTTACAGTCGAATCGAATTTCCCCGAGCAATCAACAGAAACAGCGTTCCGGCGATCGGTCGCAGGCACCGCCGGTCTTCGCTAATTCAGGAAAATCGTCAAGGAGCTCCAAGTCCGGCCAGACGAAGACTAATGGACAAAATGGAAACGATGCCGGCGCGGAAACGACCGACAACGTGGATATGTCTTCCCCCTACTCACCTGGATCAACGCTCAGTGACGGGATGTTCGATCCACCGAGTCCTACCAATTTCAATAATTCGCCTGGCGCCTCCGGTCCGGGTACCGCTACTAGCGGACCTGCTGGAGGATCTCAGCCTACGAAGAATAGCAACCCGAAAGCAGGAAAAGCAGCAGAGAAGAAAGATGCCTTCGACGCTCTTTTCAATGCTCCACCGCCCACGAAAACTGCCAGCAAATCGAACAGAAACAAGAAGGTTGAGAAAGATAAGAAAAAGAAATCCACCAACCCGAAGGTCGGTGTTAGGATGGATGAAAATCAACTCCAAATATTGGATGACCTACCGAGCTCTGCGGTTGAGATGCAAGTCAAGGATAAGGTTTGGTTCTGTGCATGTTTTCTTGTGTACACTTTTTACATTTTAAAGCAGTTAATTGATACATTGTTTAACTCTTTTTGACGAGAATGTTTTTTATTGTTTTGTAGTTCCTAAAGAAATTAAATCGCCAAGAGCGAGTAGTTGAGGAAGTAAAATTAGTTTTGAAGCCACACTACACGAAGAAACACGTAACGAAAGAAGAGTACAAGGATATTATGCGAAAAGCAGTACCTAAGGTATAGTATATAATTATTAAAAGATGATACATTTAAATTACAGTGCTTATATAAAATTTGTTCATGATATCTGCTTCAGATATGTCATAATAAAACGGGAGAAATCAATCCGAAGAAAATTGCCCACTTAATAGAAGCTTATGTGAAAAAATGCAGAAGTAGTAAAAAGAAACCTACCGAGAGTTCCTCCGCGAAGGCCCCTAAACCATCGTAAGTAAAGTTATTCTGTCATTAATAACCATTCCATGATGTTGATAGCGAAAATCATTTGATGTTTACTCAGATTTTCTATTTCTGTGTTATAGAAAAGTTTTGTGGAGTTGATCACGAGTCAGCTAGTGTCCGTTCAATTCCCTTCAATTTTGTAGTTCAGATGATCGTCGTACTCATTAAGCGGTGAGTGAGCTCCGAGACAGCTAAGTCTCCCCTTCGATGATGCGATGTATCTTGTATCCTCTGTAAATAGGTAATTAATTAATTGATTGATCGATTGATTGGTTGCTTGCTTGATTGATTGATTGATTAAGGATACCATTTATTATTTATATAAACAATGCCCTTTATCTCATCAGGGAAACTTATTGTCTCTACGGAAGATCCACTACATTGCATTATTACTACCTGTTCTTTTTTTCATTGTTTCATATATCTGTAAAATTAACTGTAGTTTATATGTCATCTTTTAGGATTTGTAAACAGTTAGTACTTGAGTGCAGAACTAATTTAACAACTTTCTGTACATATATACATTTGAAGTCTTAACAATTTATAAGTTAGATAAATAAAATGAGATGTGCAAGTAGAACGGATTTTCATTTATTTTTTTTTACAAATTACGTCTGTATTTAATACAATTGCAATGGACAATCCAAATCGTCAAAATATTATTTCTCTTCCTCTCTTCGCATCATTTACAAAAATTTGTGACCTTATCATTTACATGTTACAAAGACATTACAAACGAGCATTACTTCTAATAAAGAGTTAACAGTTTAATATAAAGGACAAAAATTTTATACAAATATTTATGGCATTACGAAGAAATGTTAATAAAATCTTTCTCATGATATAGAAACGCGGATAATTATTCATTCGAATAACTGAATGTTTCTTTTTTTTATTGTTCAACACGTAACGAACGCAATGTGTACCAGAGATCGATTTTGGTTTTTCCGCAGAGACTGTCATTCTCTCATTTCTTAATGCACATGTAAAAATGCTTAAATACCATGTTTCAAAGTTACATATTGTAATTTCACTCTAAGTATAGAGAGTTGGACATTATTCGAATAAATTATTAATAAATAAAATCGTTATTATTATTGTACACGTAACGTGTACTGCTGTACTATTATTAATACCAATGTATATATTATTAATATAGATAACTGTTTGAATCAACCTCATTCCGAGTAACTTTTCTATTTATTTTTAAGCCTATTTACGTGGATGAAATTTATTCGAATAAACAGTTCTTATATATTAATTTTACTGCGATTGACATTAATTTGATATTAATTAGTAAATTTTAACGAATAACACGTTTAATAGCGTTAGATTGAGGACGTAATAACACCATCATCGACTATCTCTCATAGAGATAAAAAATTTAATGATAAAATTTAATGATACAAATTTTAATTCTATCAGGACAAGGAACATTTTACTTTGCAAATATATACGGACTGATACGTAGTTTAACTATCTGACAGTTGTACGAATATTTTTGTTTAAATACGTTGTTAATCATATTATTCGAATAAAAATTGTCCAACTCTAACGTTGTATAGCCATAAATTGCGTGCGAGAGCAAAAGAGTCTGAACGAATGGATATTAGATATAACTTAAGAAATAGGTCATCCTGTCTCGCAAAATTGTAAAATCGAGATTTCAAGAGTAGGTGTGCTGCTCAAGATATGCAAAATCTGACTGGTCGATGTTAAGCCGTATTATTGAGGATACGATTGGATAATGTTCGATTCTTTTCATTTGCTTACAAATCGATTCGCGTTAAAAAATTGTATCTTCCTTTACGTAGCCGACTCGTTTCAGTTTAGCAAAATAGTTTGACGAACAATTGGTTCTTTTCACATTTATACGAAGTAACTACTAAGGATGAAGGAACGGTACCATTGTTTGTCCGTGATTATTGTTTGGAGCGTTGCCTACTGCCGTTCGTTCGATCGTTTGAATATAACTTGTACGCATGTAATCATCTTATGTCAGTTAAACTTCTAATAAAGATCAAAGTTTATTTCTATTACGTATCATTGATTTGTTGGATCGTTTCATGTAACGGAACGTCGCTGCTATTTGATCATTTCACACGTAAATAATTGTCTAACGCAGTTTGAAGTTGCTTAATCTGCTCGTTGAGAAAAGTTCAGATTGGTATAAATATAAATGTGTAAATGAATCTAATTGTAAGTGTATTATAATACCAAGGTAAGCGGGAAATAGAATCATTGTTTATTTAATTAATCACGTACACGTTGCATCCAGCAAATAATCGTCAATGTATATATAATAAAAATGTTATCAGTGAGGGGACAGAAAAAGAGTATTCTACAAGTGGTATTGAAATTGTGTTCAAGCAAGTAAAAATTTACATTCGAGGAGGATAATAATTGTAAAGAGAGCTCCAGAAAATACTCACAGACGATGTTAACAATAGATGAATGTAGGAAACAAGAGAATTGGTACGTGCAGTTATATTTTAAACGGAACGCGCATGCATAGTGGATGGTTAAAGAATCGAACAAAGTATCCCTCGACCATTAAATTTTTATACTTTTTATCCTTCCAAATGAAACGTAATACATAACATGATAAATCGAACATATGTAATAGCCGGTTGCGCGATATCCGAAACTCGTCGAATAATTACACACACAAATTTGTGCATTCTAGGTGCGAATAGTAAAGAGTATGCCTGCATGTGCGTGTGGAATCTTTTGTACTAAAATAATGATGTATATAAAATGAAGGGAGAAATAAAGAATTTAATATTATCGGAGACAGTTAAATTGTAATTAAGCTGACTGAAACTCGGGTTAGCTTCCTGATCCACTTCCAACTTCCAAGCGTGATGTACAATAATACAATACTCTTCATTCTACTTTATTGTTAGTTCTCCTTATACTTTGCGGTATTTATTGATACCGTCGCCAGATGCGCACCGTGCTAGGAATGGGGAATGGGTTACGATTTACGATTGTGCTTTTCCCGTGATCAGTCACGTTTCAAAACAAATAAAGCGTTACTACAAGAAGAAATGGAATTATTTTGTTTTTAAGTGTTGTTCCAAAAAATGCTCTGTGACATGTTAATCATTTTCCGTCGCGTGAACTCTATTCCTTTTCGTCATCTGTTACGAGTAAGTGGATAACGCAATCAACTGTGGTTATGTTTCTAACATCGTCGATATCAGCACTGAAGTATTATTCAGTATCCCTTGAAAATAAATAATCATAAATGAAGCGGCTTTCATTGAATTTTTAATGAGAAAATATTGTAAATTTAGTTTTTGATGTTGCTATTGAATTTCACAATTCCAGCTATCAGAATTGACTAATTTATGTTCATTCATAATCTCTGTATGTAAAATATATATTAATAAATGTTTGTTTATTAAGACTTATACGTGGCAAAAAGTCATTATGGAGGAGGAATTAATGCCACCAAGCAGATCAAATCCAGTGATTACAAAGTTGGATAATCCGCTATTTCATTCTTTATTTACGCCTGAGCTTAACGAGTTAGCGCGATTATTTAAACAATATGATTATGAGATTAAAATTGCTGGTGGGGCCGTTAGAGATATTCTGATGAACATAAAACCAACAGATTTAGATTTTGCAACAGATGCTACTCCAGATCAAATGAAAGAAATGTTTGAGAAAGAAAACATTCGAATGATCAACACTAATGGGGAGAGGCATGGTAAATTAAAATACAATGTTTCTCATTAATGAAACGAGAGTTTGCACTTAGAAATGTTATTTCAGGTACAATTACACCAAGAATAAATGATAAAGAGAATTTCGAGGTGACTACTTTAAGAATCGACACACACACCGATGGTAGGCACGCAAAAGTAGAGTTCACAAAAGATTGGAAATTAGATGCTCACCGAAGAGATCTAACAATAAATTCCATGTTCCTTGATTTCGAAGGAAGAGTATACGATTATTTCTTTGGCTATGATGATTTGCAAAAGAGAAGGGTTGTTTTTGTTGGAAATCCAGTACAAAGAATCATGGAAGACTATCTGCGAATTCTGAGGTGCTTCATTAGCTTTTTGGATGATCTCTTATATTGAATTCTGTTATTACATTATTTCACTCATATGTTTTCTGTAGGTATTTTCGATTTTACGGCAGAATCGCGGAGCAACCTGGCAATTATGATGAATTTACAATAACAGCAATTAAAGAAAATGTACATGGATTGCAAAGGATTTCGGGAGAAAGAATTTGGAGTGAATGGGCGAAAATTCTTTCTGGGAATTACAGCAAAGAGCTAACTTTAAAGATGATTGAGTGTGGCATTGCAAAGTAATAATAAATTTAAATATTATGAACAATCTGTTCTACTAAATAACAAAACTGTTATTAATTTTTCAGATATGTAGGACTCCCAGAGAACTTGAATATAGAAAGATTTCAAAGTGTTTACGATGCCTGTAAGCAAAATAACATCTCTTTACAATCCATCACTTATCTCACTATGCTGTTGAAAGATGAGGATGAAGTATTTCAATTGCATAATAGATTAAAACTTTCTGCATTTGAAAGGGATCTAGCACTCTTTGTACTTAGATTCTGGGAAGATCAGCCTGCGACAGATGCTTTGAAATATTATAAAAGATTTCTTATGCATACAACAGCAAAACCTGGGAATATGAGGACTTACATATGTGAACTACTAAAATGCAAGCAAAAGTACAATTTAGCCGAGGAAATAGAAAAGACAATTATACCCAGGTATATGTTGTTCTAATCATTTATAAAAATAGTAATTCGGTTGTAAATTAATGTATTTTATATTTCCATATATAATTTTAGATTTCCGGTTAAGGGCCAAGTGCTAAGCCAACAAGTTTCAAATAAGAAGATGATTGGTGTTATTATTAAAAAATTGAAGGACATTTGGTTGGATAAGAATTTTGAAATGAGTGCGGACGAATTATTGAAAGAAGTTCCACGTATTGTCAGTGAATTAGAAGATAAGGGCTAAAAGAAAGAACATTCTCTTAAGTAAATAAATTTTGCTCGACTTTATACCTCTCAAATAAAGAAATATTGAAGACTCAGAATACGTAATTTTACAAAATTGATAAGGTTAAATAATTATACATTTTTACAATGTATAATCTTCTTGAAAACATTATGTATTGAGGCTTTTCACAGTATAAGACACATTTATTTTTGAGAGAATCACATATTTATGATATATCCCTTAGATTCTATTTACATATTAAAGTCACGTGAAAAAGCTCGCAGACTCTTTAAAATACAGTACAAGGCTTCCTTGATTATTGAGCTCTTTATCGTACAGTGAAACCATGATTATTTGAAACGAAAAATAAAGTAATGTAAAAATAATAAAGTTTTTACGTATATTGTTAAATGTTCTGAATTTAAATTAAAGAAGGCTCCTTTGAAATAATTATAGATAGAACGATGTTTTAACTGAAAATTTGCAATGCATCCTATCATCATAAATTTAAAAACTCCTCGCGTGATCAACTAATACAGATTTCGATGCATTACTTAACTAGAACAGACAAATATTTTGTTAGGTCCAAATTTAGAAACCAAATTTGATATTAATTTCACGTGAACACCAGACTGTTTCCATATCATATCCTATAATTTACCACTCAGCATCACCATTCATTTTTTGAAAAACGTAATCCTTGCCGCTAAGGTTCATTATCCCATCTTTGAGGTAGAATTTCCACTTATTTCTACTCCTCGTTATCTGAAATCATCACAGCTCAAGAAGTTTTTCCCAATAATTTTTGATAAGAATTTCCTATTGTAATATATTTATAAAATACCTTATCGTATTGACAAACAACAACGTTGTCTGTATCAAAAAGATCCGCAGGTTCATCATCTGTTACATCATCTTCTGAATTTAACGGCTCCTAAATTATTTTACAATTTCTTATATTTCTTGATAAAAGAAGAATCGGTGTAACAAGACTATTTTTCTATACCTCTTCTCTTGCTGCAGCTTCATCATTTTCTTCTTCCTCTTTATCGTCGAGATCATCTTCTTCATCTTCATTATCTTCTTCCTCCTCCTCTTCGTCATCATCGGAAGAATCGCCAAATGCACCATCTAATTGTGCTATATTATTCTGCTGATAAAAGAAAATACATATTTTCACTTTCAAAATGAAGATTCAAAGAACATAATCGTTTTGTGGTAACTACCTGATTTTGGACAGGCCGCTGAGGAACATTATTGGTATTTTGCGTGACGACTTGAAGGGGCTGACTAGCTTGGAGTCCTTGGAGCGTGGAATTGACATGCTGTTGAAGCAACGTGGAAGCTAAATTTGCTGGCAACCCCATAGCGGCCGAAATAACTGGACCCGTTAAAATACTGGGTAACTGATTACCTAAATTCAATTGAACAGTCAATTTATATCTCTAATGATATGATATTTTGTACAATGTACCTTGAATTGCAGATGCTGGAACCTGAATGGTTAGTACTCTCACTGGAGCATCTGGAACACCCGCCTGGGGTGGCAATGTTATTTGAATAGGTACTTGGCGGTCCATTACCGCCGACGATGATGTTACTAATTGTTGTTGCACCGGCTGACCGGTATGCTGTTGAATCCCAGTTGTAGTTGGATGGCAGTGTGTCTGACTTTGCGATTGTTGAGGAGACTGCTGTTGCTGTTGCTGTTGCTGTTGCTGCGATGCTTGCGCTGTGGCATTCGCTCCTGTTTGTTGCACAGTATGATTTGCTATATTTACCCCTATAATATAACAATTTATCAATTTAAGAGACACACATGGTTTGCGTGCGAAGAGACAGAAATAAACATTTACCTTTATTAACAGGCACAGCTTTGTGCGTATTTAATTGAGGAACCTGAGGCTCTGGAGGATCTGGATTAAGTTCAACAGCTTTACTAGACATTAGTTTGGTTTCCCATATTTGTTTGAGCTCCTGCAGGACTTGTTCATCTACACCTTCGTCTATAAATGATTCCCTTACGCCAGATATAACATCCTCTATCACAGTATTGTACAATTTTAGCTGCAATTGAAGATAGTTAATCATGAATCAACTATCACTTACTTCATATTAATATCTACTATTCTCTCCCTTATTGTTAGAATATCATTTAAAAAATTTTCGAAATTGATATATGTGCCTTATTTTATACTCCTATCTGAAAGATACTTTTATAAGGCATCTGATGATGTTCCATTAATATATTCTAATTAAATTTATAACAGTTGAAACGTACTGCAATTAATTCTAACCTGATAGAAGATTTTAAACAATATTTTTGTAGAAAATTATTATGAAATACAACGTTGCTAGCATTGTAAAAAATTTAATTGAAACTTCTGATCAGTGCCCGTTTTGTAATTTTAACATCACAGCTTATTATAATATTTGTAATTGTTAAAATTACAAGACTGATTAGATTTTATTTGAAATTTCGATAGAAAGAAGAAAACGTTTCGCTGGAGGGAGGGATGAAAGGCGTATGGATAACAATGATAATAATAATGGTAATAATGAAAAATCGACTGATAAAAATGATCATAGCCGTCATTTTGATGATTATAATTAACTTGATTTGTTTTATCAGCTGCTGCCTTTGGTTCATGTTTATTACTCACCACACTTGTCTGACTGAGGGCCATCGCGAGGATAATTCGTATTGTCTAAATGGAAAGAACAATAGGAATAATCCAACGAACAAATCAGCCCCCCTTCAGAAGCCGATCCGCGGAAGCATCGCTCTTTTATATACTGTGGACACGTCTCCCATTCCACCTGACTCTAGCGTTAACTGAGGGCCGTGGGCAGTCAGCCATTCAGCCATCTCAAGGAAAATCAATGTGAACAACATAGCAGAACCAAATTTCTACACTGTAGGAAATAAAATGAGCCGCTGCCATGATAATATGAGCCATTTATGAGGAATGTGCAGAAATGTGAGAATATACACCATTGAGCTTGAGCTTGAGCTATTTCACGCTGAAATCGCCTATGGCCGGCTATTTGTTAAAAGATTTAGAAATTAATCTGTATATACGATATGCTATTTGAATTATGATAATTTCTGTAAATTAAGTAATTATAGACGATATCTCGTTCATGGTAACACGTGTTTGCTAAAATTAAAATTAGCTAAAAAACGTGAGAAGAATAAACGTCATAACATGATGTAACGCAGATTGATGTTCCATTAACTTTACTCTGTTTTCATTTATAGAGTTATGATGAGGAACTGAAATACTGTAATGGTTTCGTGCTAATAGTTTCTGAAACCCTTCAAATTATTTACCGGTTTCAGGTTTTTACATATGGGTTAAAAACAGTCATCGCAATAACATAAATTGATTAATACCGTACGTACACTTGGTATTTGATCATATTCTTTTAAATTCTCTTGAATTATACTAATAAATAATTCTGTCTGATAACAAGTAATAATTTATTGAAATGTTATAGAAAAATGCCGGATATTAAAATCACTCCTTTGGGAGCTGGTCAGGATGTTGGGAGGAGTTGTATTCTAGTCTCTATGGGTGGAAAAAATATCATGCTTGATTGTGGCATGCATATGGGGTTCAATGATGAAAGACGTTTTCCAGATTTTTCATACATTGTCCCGGAAGGACCAGCAACCAATTATATAGACTGCGTGATCATATCGCACTTTCACTTGGATCACTGCGGTGCTCTACCATATTTCACGGAAATGGTAAGACATGTATGAATTATCAAATGAGACANTCATGCTTGATTGTGGCATGCATATGGGGTTCAATGATGAAAGACGTTTTCCAGACTTTTCATACATTGTCCCAGAAGGACCAGCAACCAATTATATAGACTGCGTGATCATATCGCACTTTCACTTGGATCACTGTGGTGCTCTACCATATTTTACGGAAATGGTAAGACATGTATAAATTATCAAATGAGACATTTTTTTCCTAAAAAATTATTTTACAAGGTGGGGTATACTGGTCCAATTTACATGACTCATCCAACAAAAGCCATTGCGCCAATCTTACTTGAAGATATGAGAAAAGTCGCAGTAGAACGTAAAGGGGAGAGCAACTTTTTCACATCACAGATGATAAAGGATTGTATGAAAAAAGTCATTGCTGTTACACTGCATCAATCTGTGATGGTTAATTCAGAACTAGAAATTAAGGCATATTATGCAGGACACGTACTTGGTGCTGCAATGTTTTGGATTCGCGTTGGTTCTCAGTCTATTGTATATACTGGAGATTATAATATGACTCCTGACAGACATTTAGGAGCTGCTTGGATAGATAAATGCAGACCGGACATATTAATATCAGAATCGACATATGCGACAACAATCAGAGATTCCAAGAGGTGTAGAGAAAGAGATTTCCTAAAAAAAGTATGTTTAGTGATTAATGTTCATTGCATTGATTTAGTTTTACATGTAATTCACAAAATGATCATTTTCCAGGTTCACGAATGTATAGACAGAGGTGGAAAAGTATTAATTCCTGTATTTGCCCTTGGCCGTGCACAAGAACTGTGCATATTATTGGAAACATATTGGGAGCGAATGAATCTCAAAGTTCCTGTCTATTTTGCTTTAGGATTAACTGAAAAAGCTAATAACTATTATAAAATGTTCATTACTTGGACAAATCAGAAGATCAAGAAAACTTTCGTGCAAAGGAACATGTTTGAATTTAAACATATAAAACCATTCGACAAAGCGTACATTGATAATCCTGGCGCAATGGTAGTATTCGCTACTCCAGGCATGTTACATGCTGGATTGTCTCTACAGATCTTTAAGAAATGGGCTCCGAACGAAGCGAATATGGTTATTATGCCTGGATTCTGTGTCCAAGGTACCATTGGTCACAAAGTTCTAAATGGTACCAGAAGAATTGAGTTCGAGAATCGGCAAATCGTCGAAGTTAAAATGGCTGTGGAATACATGTCGTTCTCCGCGCACGCTGACGCGAAAGGCATCATGCAATTAATACAATACTGCGAACCAAAAAACGTTATACTCGTGCACGGAGAATTTGCGAAAATGGAGTTTTTGAAAGAGAAGATTAAACAAGAATTTGGAATCAATTGTTACAATCCGGCAAACGGCGAGACTTGCATTATCACGACTATTGCCAAAGTACCGGTGGATGCTTCTTTAGCTTTGTTAAAAGCAGAAGTGAAGAGGTACTCGGCTTTGCCACCGGATCCAAAGCGTCGAAGACTGCTTCATAGCATTTTGATGCTACGGGAGGATGGAGCATGTCTTGTAGATGCAGATGAGGTGACAAAAGCTGCGGGTATTACGAAGCACGTGGTACGATTTACGTCCACTGTTCAAGTGAGGGATCCTGGCCCTGCACATTCGACCACGTTGAAGCTACTGCAACCCTTAAAAGAGAGATTATTAGGCTGGACGGTTCAATTAACGGATGGGTCGATATCCGTCGAATCCGTTTTGGTAAAAGTCGAGGGCGATGAAGAAGATCAGAAAAGCGTGTATGTCTCGTGGACAAATCAGGATGAAGACTTAGGTAGTTACATTCTGGGATTTTTACAGACAATGTTGAATTAAATCGATCGATGGAGAATTATTTTGTACCTTGTTATATCGCCACAGTGAATATATTTTTGTAGTAAATGAAATGCTTTCTTTTTCTAATAATATCACCCATTAAATTAAAACGTAACCGAAGAGATTTTGAAAAATAATTTGCCACAGACACAAGAAAATAGGCCGAGCGTCCATTTATTTTTATTAACCCTGTGAAATATAGAGAAAACGTGCTTTGGACGAGTTTATGTCTCACACTCACCAATAAGATAGAGTTTTTTCAATCGTCTGATCTTTATTCTTGAACTCGGGCGCTTGGTCTATTCCCATATATGTAACTTGCATCATTCTGTATAGTTAGAAATTATTATTGAAATTCGTATATTACGTAACATGAAACAAAATCGTGATCTTTATGTTAACTATCTCTATTTTAGTATGTGTAAAATATAAATAAGTACAGCGTAAAACAAACGCGATTTTGTAAATAAATGAAACAATGATACTTCACGGAACTAAATGTCCAATATATTGTGGTAGAGTATTAATGACTGTTTAATAGTTCTCAACGTTACATCATAATAAAAATATAATTGTTCTTGTAAAATAAACTAACACAACAATGATTTCAATAAACGCTCCGTTAAATGCCCCAATTACAAATAATCCAGTTGATTGCTTAAGTTCTCTAAAAATTATTTAAGCCATACATTTGTTAATATAACTTATGTACTTTATTATGTTCTAATAATAATGAAACATAATTATGTGCCCGCTAGAGTTGTGCTCGATTGTATCCCCATATTTTAAAAAATCAATCTCGTGAATTTAACATTTTCTTTAAGAAGAAAAGCCTCTATTGAACACATTATGCAATTATTCTTTTATACAAATGATGACACAAACTTACTTATTTATTGCACATTAATTCAGTAGCGATTTCAGGTTTTTGTTATAGAAATCCTTTACAACAATACGAAAATTGTCTAAAATTCTGGTGTTCGTTACTAAGTAAAAGCAAAGAAATTACGCATTTGAAAGAAGATCAGAGTTCTAATAACATCGCCGTGCGTTTCATTAAGCGTAACGTACGTACATTTTCAATATATGATCGATCGATTTCATGATTAATAAATCTCGAATACGCTATAAGGACATCAAAAAACGATTGAGCGTAGTTGATTGTGTATAACGAAAATAATATTTAAACAATAAACGGCTATTTATCATGTAATTTACAATGCACAATTTGAATAATTCTTAAATTATGCTCCTTCCTCGTTATCCATTAAATGTGCAACCGTGACAAACACCAGTTCCATTATCTCTTAGTGTCTAACTACAAAATTCATTATTTATATTTCTTTTCTCATTCGCATAATAAAATATCGGTATTCTTTTCGTAAGAAACATTATTCATAATATTTCAATTGTTATATTAGTCTTCTCGGTATAGCAAAATTCATCATTGGTGGTTTTATGTAGTGTTAGAGCATTATGTGATTTCACTTTTATTCCTCTCATCTCAATAGTCTGGATTCGCGCTGCATTTAGTGCAGCTTGTTCTTCGAAGTTATTTTTTTCTTGAACCACCCTGGAAAACGTATTAAAGCAAATTAAACATCTCGTTCCACGCTTGAAAGAAAAGCTGTATTAATAAAAATAATTATTTTAATTAATACAAGATTGACAATTTTTACTAACACTATCAATTTGTAGCTCGTGAACGTGTATAAAAATAGAATGGGGCATTATATCTACTGTAAGAATTGCGTGCTTTACACAATTGATCATGTGGAATGGAATCCGTCACCGTATGTAAAAGCAATACTTAAATTTTATATGTTAGGACGATATCGATTGCAATTGTGAGACTTAGACGAGCACATCGCAAGCGAAATGTACTTCATAAAAATCAATGAAAAAGCAAATAATATTCACGTTGTTTGATTTCACGTAAAAATTACAGAATTAAAATTTGATTTTGCATGAATCGAAACAGCGTGAATTTCAACATAGGTATAATTTGTTATTTTAGCTTCTTACTAAATTTCATGACCATTAAAAGAAATACATAGGCTGTGTTATGTCCGATAATGTGCGTACCATCTGTAAAAGAGATTAATTAAACAAAAAGCAACGTAAATGTACAGAAACAAAAATGAACAATGAAGTAACTACGATGAGAAGCTGGAAATTAATAAAAACGAAATCAATTAAATAATTGAAGAGAGCAAACATAAAATTTCTTTATAGTGTGCCCTTTACCCCAGTGTTTGTATTCATAAAAATTTATGTCCATATGTAGTCAAATTATTCTTTCGATCACCCATCATCCATCCATCGCTCCGTTTTCCGCACCGGCTATGTTAGAAACTTTTGTTCATCGTTGTACAAAAGTTTGATATATTCTATAGAAAGGATATTGCATTTTCTACAAGTGAAATATTAAACGGACTAGTTAGCTTTTTTACTATCCATCTATGTAATCGATGTACACTAGAAATGATTAAAGTTCTCGTATAAATAATATATTTTATAAGTAGCATGGAACTAAAAGTATATATAAAAACGATCACCCTTGGCACGTATGTATGCTGGGACGAACATGATGAAAGACATTCAAAATGCGTTTGCTAATGATTAAATCAAAAACTATAAAGCTAATAAGATCTAAAATACTGTGCAACATATTTTCTTTTTCTGGGGACGCACACACATTATAATATTTCGTAACTTAAAACAGCTAAGTGTAACAAAAATGATTACTTTTCAAGTTTTCTAAATGAAATATATACAAGTGTAACTCTACTATGTATAAACTAAATGTAAATCCAGATTATATTCCGTGAGAAGTTACTTTCGTAATATTCTTAAGATTTGATTATTTAATTTCAAGCAAATAACAGAACAGTGCCCATTAAATTAAAATGATATCGCTTTAATGCTAGAAAAAAATAATGTGTGCAATAAAAATGAAAAAATACAGTGAAATAAAGACGTCATATATAAACTGCTGATAGCCAATCTGCTATCAACCCCGTCGAAAGATTCCAGAATCTCGTACTTTGATTAGCGTACCTGCGAATCTGCGCCGTTTTGCCATGGGTTTCTTAGTGGACTGTTAGAACAATAAAAAGTAACAAAATTGTTATTCACTGTTATAGAAAGAGGCTTCGTACGTGAAAACAAATGTTCTTATTAATCATACAGTCATGACGAACTGCCGTTATCGTTATAAAAATTTGATTCAACGTCATTTCATTTTCTATGAACCAAACACTGGGACGGAGGGACAAAATTTCATGACTTATGTTCGAAATAAAATTTTCACTGACGAACTACCAAGTATGTACATGTAAATCTGTTCGCAGGTGTGGGCAATTAAATTATTTATTCGTTTTCCACAATTTTCAAGTTTACCTTCCTCTTTTTCTTGTTCTTTTTATGCTGCTGGCCCATCAACGGATTCCAGCTAGCCTGTGTATTATGATCTGTCGTATGACAAGATTTGGAGGAGAATTTTGTGGTAAGGTAGCTGTTGTCAATTTCTTGTTGAGACCGAGCCAAACCAACAGGCTTGATTATGGGGCAATTTTCGAACTCTGTGTTCTTGAACGGAATAGGTTCTAATGCAGCTATCAGAGTCTGTTCTCCTATCAGGGACTGCATTTCATGTACATCGTTATTAATATCTCTAAGTATTTGAATTATCAATCGAAATTTATCGAAATTCTTCTACTACCCGATTAAGAAGTATTTTTAAAAATAATTCAATATGTTTATGTACATACAGAAAATGAGATCACATAATTTTCATATACAGTGCGATAAAAGTAAAATGAAAAGAATTGTTAGTGATCACTCTCCACAAATTTGTCATAATTAAAACATCACATTGAAATGTTACAGGCTTGGCTAACTTTTCACATTTTACAATAGCCATGACTTATATCATTACAGCTATAACAATAAAGCTTCGTAATATTTTCATACAAAGACACGGAACAAAAATTAATTAAGACACTTACGCAACGCTAAAATTAACATATACTGACCTCAGAATTAGAGCACTCAGAAGAAGCTGGCGGCCCATTTAACACTGGCTGTTCTGAACTGCTACAGCCTCCGTAAACTTCGCCCTAAAATTATCAGAGTGTTCTTATAATATCCATTCTCCAAGGATATTGTAGAAAGTATTCAAAAGTAACATATATTATATTTGTGTGTTATACCTTAAGCAATGACATTTGTTGATAGAGTTGTGTAACCACGCATCTTAACTTTTCTAACTCTTCATCTGCTGCTGATCTCTTATTAGATTCTAGTTGAAGTTCTTCTGATAAACGTACCTTCTCCTGCAATACACATGATATTAAGTACATTATACAATACTGAATGTTCTAGGCATATTCATTTAGAAATGGATTTATACCTCTTCAAGTTTTTCTAACATTTTTCTAACATCATGCGTGTTCATTTCATTGGGAACTGACTTATGTGCCAATGATTCATCATTGGTTTGTTTTTTAAGAGATTCACTATCCTTTAATCTCGTTTCTGATTCTCCTATCTTGTGTAACTACAGAGATGTAAAGAGATCATTTCTTATATTATCACAAAATTTTTGATATTATCTTAAGTTATTCTCTACTTACCGTTTTGTTTGAATTTAATTTATTCCTGAGTTCATTCAATTCAATTCTAAGATTCGCTACTTCGTCTTCCTTTTGTCGTAGCTGGGCTTCCCATCTCGTTTCCTCTGATTCTACGTGACTTTGAAGCTTGTTAAGCATACCTTCCTATAAACACGTTTCCGATAAGTTTAACTAAAATGTGCATTTTATTTTTTAAAATAACCATCGAAAACAATATCGCATCGCAGAGACTTACTGTATCGTCGATAATTTGCTTATAGTATGAAACCATATCTTGCAAGTTCTTGTTTTGCTTTTCGAAATCTGAATGCGTATCAACTGTGCTCGTTTTCTTTAATGAAGATAACAGTGAATTAACTTTTTCTTCAAAAGACTTGAGCCATTGATCATTTGATTTTTCGGACACTTTTATGTCTGGGAATATCCTTTGTAACAAGGCTTTTGTTTGCTCTTCTTGTTCCATTTTTATTTTTTGTGTGAATTCCTAGCAATAACGATTACCGTTTAATAAACGAAACAATGATCAACTTGCATTTAGTAAAGTGAGTTGAATAAACGTAATTATAGAGACAACTCGTTATAATACGACTCGATCGATCAGCGTAAATTTGAAAAACAAAAATAAAATGGGGACTTACATCAAAATTTTTCCCATTATCAGATTTAACACGCAACTCGGCAGCCGAAAGAGCTTCCATCACTTTCCAGTTTTTCATACGCAACTCCTGTTTCGATCATAAAGAAATGGAGGTAAGTTTCATGTATAATTTCTGATAAATGCTGTATGCTGATTGTACATTTTTAGATAATCTGTTGAAGTTCAATATTCGAAAGAGTTGGCAAAGTGATGGAAGCAGTAAAATATGAGTTGGACATTGACGAATGTTAACACATGTACAACAAATGTGTTAAAATTAAATAAAGCCCTTCATACGCTTTCACTTACATTATTTTTGGTCCTTTGTGCTTCTAAATCAAAACTTAAACGCGCAGCAAGACTACGCTGATTGTTCACGTCACTACGTAACGAGTCAACCTGGGCATTTAATTGACTCAATTCTGTTTCTTTATGTGACAATTCTGTTTTTAAAGCGCTCAGTTGACTTTCCGCTTGGAATAACCTTTGAAACATAATTCGCAAATGCGTATTAAGAAAATTAAGTTGTTTAATACAATATGTACATACAATTTTGACTGTTCTTCATTTTTCTGTACATTATCATCGATTCCATTTTCTCGGCCTTCCGCAGCTGGTCGTTCCGTGGTTGCTGCTAATTGAGAAGCCAACGATTCGTTCTCCTCTTGCAATTGTTTAACTTGCTTTTGCAATTCCACGAACCTTGAAAGCTGCAAAGTAATAGACGCATTATAAGTAAAATGCAATTCACAGCTACAGCTATCTTCGCGTAAGTACTACCTGTGTAGAGAGTCGATCATTTTCTTCTTGCAATCGTGTAGTCTGCAATTGCGTGTCATTTAATTGCTTTTCATTGCTCTGTAACCTGTCCATTTCAACTTTCATCGCCTTCATTTCATTTACAGTTTCGTTTACGGTTTTCAGTTCCGCACGTGCCTTCTCTAATTCACTTCGCGTTTGTCTCAGTACTTCCTCTAGCTTCTCTTGGTTCGCCTTATAAGTATTAACATCGTGTTGCGCTTTTTGTAGAATTTCTTTCGCCTTCTCGAATTCGGCTTTTACGGAATCCACATTTTCCAGCGCTGCTTGCAATTGTGCCTCCAATTGCAATATATTTTCCTTTGCTTGTTTGAACTCAATCTGTAAGTTATTGAGCTCTTCCTTATATTTCTTCAATTCTTCCTCCTTGTTAACGAGTGCTGTTTTAAGAGCTGTAATCTCAGCTTCAGATTTCGTATCGTTTATCGAAGCCGATAGCTCCGATTTCAGTTTCATCACTTCGGATTGAGCTTTGCTTAGCTCTGCTTTCAACGTTGATGCGTTGTTAGCTTCTGCTTTCACAGCGTTCAATTCGCTTTGTAAAGAGTTTACTTCTTTCTGAAGTTCCTGCTCGTGACGATGAGCATTCTTTAATCTGTGATCGACGTCGGCGTACGTACGATGAGACTCCTCAAGCTGTCTCGCGACATCTTGTAATCGGTCTCCGGTCTCTTTGAAGTGTTGCAATTGCCCTTCCGCGTGCATCAATTGATTCTGCATAATGCCCAACTGTTGTCGTAACATTTCTATTTCCGCAGTGCTGCTCTCGCAAGTTGCTTGCAGCTCGCTTTGCAATTCTTGAGCTTCGACGTGTTTCTGAGCAAGTTGCGACTTCAACGCGTTCTCATTCTCACGCATCTGGGCAAATTGAACCTCCATCTGTTTACGTTGCGCTATCAGTTCTTGTTGCAAGTGACCCTGCGTTTGTCCCTGATCTTCTTGCATCTTGTGAATGATCGCAGCGTTCTCGTTCACTTTAGCCTGCAGCTGTTCGATCTGTCTAGTAAATCCTTGTTTCTCCGCGGCATGACTTTCTAGGATATGCTGCATCCGCGTGTGCAGAGTCTGAGTTTCCGTAACCTTGGCGTTTAACGCCTCTTCTAGCTGTCTCACGCTAGCTGACAAACGGGATCGCTCGGAATTGAGTTCGGTACGCAATTCTTTCAATTTATTTTGAAACGCGATATTCGCTTCATGCTCATCAGCCAAAGCTTTCTCTTTCTCCGCTAGTTGCTTCTTCAATTTGATAACCGGATCTGCGCGGCCTTCTGTCCATTCCGAGTGCTCCGAAGGATTATCCAGCTGTTTATTTAAGAGTTGGTCAATAAGAATTTGTATTTCGGAACGGCTGAGCTCAGCCTTCTGAACTAGAGGCATTAATAGGGACACGTTCACAGCATCTCTGTCACCACCTGATAAAAAATTATTTAATAAAATGATCTGTAAGCATTAATTACTTCGTTAGTTGTAATTAGGCGAAGGAGGCTGAATATCTTTAAATAAACAGTGGGACATGAGGTAGTTCCTTGTATGGTAACAACCTTGATGGGAACTGAATGGTCAATGAACCTAGCAAAGAGAAGGGGAAATGACCTTACCTGAACTGCATTCCAAAGAACTTAAGAAGAATTTACTTTACTGTTCTCGGAATAAATTCTTTACAAAATTCGAATATGTTTAATTATAGTTTTGTTTTAAAGTGTAGTTTACTTATAATTTTATCAAATAATTTAAAAGAGTAGTTTGCTGCTGAATTTTTTA
>SHCU01000167.1:141726-155694 GCA_004307685.1 Ceratina australensis | reverse complement strand
TTACTGTTCTCGGAATAAATTCTTTACAAAATTCGAATATGTTTAATTATAGTTTGGTTTAAAGTGTAGTTTACGTATAATTTTATCAAATAATTTAAAAGAGTAGTTTGCTGCTGAATTTTTTAGAGAGATGATTAACATATTGACTTTACCAATTTGTGCCAAGATGTCATTCCTCTTCTTCGTTTTCTTCGACTCTTTGTTTGGTGGCTGAGTAGAAGCAGGAGTAATAGATTCTTTTGTAACTTTCTCTTCCTTTACATCTTTGACCGGAACTTCTTTCTGTTCTTTAACTTCTTTTGCAACATCTTTGCTAGCAACTGGCACTGCATTAGCATTTGTAATTGTCTCTTTCTTTTCTTCCTTGATATTCTCATCCTTCTTCTTCACTGACTCCTTCACGTTTTTCTTCGATTTCGTCGGAGTTTCTTTCGGAGACTTATTTGCAATTGATGCAGATTGACCAATCTGTTGCAAATTTTCTTTCTGTTCAAATAGGAACAAATTAAAATAATGGAACTGTTAAACTTTTAACAGTCTAATTTATTAAATATACAACGATAGTTAATTACGTGTCAAAACGTTTGTTAACGAAGTAATCTAAATAATATAAAAATAAATAACGAAATGCTTAGAAAAATCGATGTTTTATTTTAGATCTCTTTCACTTCTAATAAATTTAAAAACCATTAGTTCATGAAATTAATATTAATTTAACAATCCACAACATCGAAATATTTGAAATAAGCATTAACTTAGTATCGCATGGCTTTCATGTTAAATAAGCGGCAAGGCGTAAAAAACATGAGAAATGAATGAAATGCATATGAGGTAAAACTACCAAACGCAGTTCACTCACACTATGACTCCGCATGAGTTCGAGGTCGTCCTTTGGATGAATGAGGTCAAAATGATTTGCCTCTGCCAAGAGGGGTTGTGAAGAACTTAATTCAGTCACAATAACCAATGGCTCGTCTTTATTTACAAGAATTGGCTTTACCTTTTCATGCTTGCTTTTCTTCTTAGTTCCTTTACTACCCTCCTATGATTTCAATGTAACATGTAAAAATGTTTCCCGTATATTCAGTAAAATACATATAATGTAAATAAACGATTTAACATTAACAAAAACATGTACGAAATTGAATTACAACATTATATTGAAATGGGCATACGTATATAATAGAATCAATTATAAATTTTTTATATTACGTTACATGGTAATGTAACTATTACCAAACATGTTATCTAATATTATTTCTTAGTTTAAAAGTGTTACAGACATATGCTTCACCTTACAGCTGTATTTTTTATGATTTCTTGCGGAACATATAAACCTGAAATTGATAAATTCGCTGCATCACTAGCAATTTATCTACTTTATAAAATTAGGCAATTTAAAAAAATATATTTCTGCATAGTTCGTAATCAATGCGAGTTCGTATACTTTCCTTATTTTAATACAATCTGCATCTACATGATAGTGTAGTAATAAAAAATAAGATAACATCATAATGCGTGGAATAGTTATTTATAGAAATTAATCTTGAGGTACTGTTTATCAATAACCAGTACAGGAAAAACAGAATTGTGCTTTACTGAATTTGCTCCATATCAGATCAGTATTTTTTTTATTTTAGCTTTATTTGAAGATTCTGCAGTTTTTATTTTACAACTACATGAAACGATTACTGAGAGGTTACAGATATAAGATAAAGTATAATTGAACACAGTCTTAAGTCCATAATTTAAATTGACTTACCAAGGCATGATCTCAATAGTGGATGAACTTTTTAAAAGTTGTACAAATGAAGAGTAAAGTAAATATATTACTGAGTAGAAAATTTTTGTAATGTAAACATATTTAAAAAATGCTATTTATACATAACAAACGACAATCAATTAAGCAGAAAACAATTTGTACCTTTACTTCTAATCCAAAATTATTTTTATACAAATTATTGCATATAAAATTCTTGCCCGTTTCAATATAAGGTACGTAAAATTTGATTATTATATCTTTCATTTCATTTTTAAAAGGAAAACATTAATTGAAGTTTTACATTGATATAGGAGTGCACTTCATGTTAGTTTATGTTATACACGTATGGATAAAATTATGTATAAATAATAGACGAGAGGATACATTGGACAAGGTTTTTGAGTAACATTAAGGTGTTACAATTAGTCTTGATGGATTGGGTGACACCCAGCAAGAAATGTGATATATTATGAATAGAAAGACCTTAAATGACATACAGGTGTGACATACAATATGTGAGCATACCATATTTCATGCATGAAATGTGTGAAAATAAGAATGCATAAATGTATCTCCACTTTTATGGAAACTCGCGATTATGACGATTCATTTTACAATAAAATAAGACAAAATTCAAAGATTTAATTTTTATGTATCTTTTAAAATCAACATATTTCTAAAAAAACTATTTGTAAAGGCCAAGCTTCAAATAAAAGAGGATGGTATAATTTTAATATGTACTTACCCTTGGTAATGGTTCTAAAGGTAGAATCTGAGGATTCTCTTCAAATTGGATATGCTCTGCTTTTTCTTCCTTCTCCTCTTTCTCCTCTTTTTCTTCTTTCTTCTCCTTCACTTTCTTTCCTGCTTTATTTTTATGTTTTTTCTCTTTACCTTTATCTTTCTTATCTACAAATATTAATTTTAACTCTTATAGTATAGATATTAAAATCTGAACTTCACATAATCACCTGTGTTTCAAGATAACAATACGTACTTAATAAAAGATCATCAGGGAGTTTTCTTTGCTCTGCAATAGCCTCTTCATAAGATTTCTCTTTTATACCAAACATAGATACTAAAACAATAACTGCTGCTGAAATAACTACTACTGCTACGTAAACCAATCCTGTTTGAACATCCATTTTTATCTAACTCTATCTGGAAAATTAAAATGTTTGCATTAGACACAGATGATTAGATTGAATTCTTTCAATTGACAAGAGGCTATTCAATATTTTACGTGACGATTAACATCTAACTTTGCATAAAATTTTTATGACTTAATCGCGACACACATGTGCAACACAATCTTTGAAAGTTAGTTTTTTCTAAATACTATCGACGTGTACAATGTTACTGATGGACAACGTACGCGCTGCATCTGTCCACATTTTCTAATTCATTGAAACGTAGCATCACCGAATAATCTTATAAATAATAACTGTTTTGCTCTTCGTACAACGACGAGTACATTTCTCGGAACTTATACAGTACGCAATAACGCAGCACATAAAACGAATACTTGTACATATAACGTACGTGGATATACATCTATATACCTCTAAGTGTTTTATAACAAAGTTATTTGTTAGGTGAAAGTTTGAAGGAAAAATCCGACGAAAATGACATATGGGTGACAAGCGGGTCGTCGACAAACGGTGAAGATGAGCCTCGGCTTGGAATGTTAAATCACAGATCGGTCGAGGTATAACCGGCGAAATGATTTATATATTGTATACCAGCGTTTCGTTGAAAAAAACAGAAACAATAAAAGAGGGAAACTCGGCGAACTTACGTCGGTCACCGACAACGTTTTCAGCGGATCCCTTCCGGCAAGGAATGTAAAACGAACAGTGCGCTAAGTATGTTTGTCTACAGGGAGAATCACGACAAGAATTCACACACGGCAATTTCTTCTTAAAGAATTATGGCGGCCGGATACGTATGCAGGCAAGTGTACGTGTTCGAAGCCACGCCTATCGAAACTCCCGTTTTCCGATTGGCGGCGAACCGTGCCACGTATGCAAAACGCTCGTTACAAACAGGAACGGAATTTATGCGCGAATTTCGTTAATTGTCGATGACAATTAACCGCGATGAATAATTGATAACCTAATTTTATTCATGATCGCTAACGGGCAACGTGAGACACGGGAGAACCGACGCATTTGCGCGACCCCTTGCCAAACTGCCACTTTTACGTATACTGTTAAACGAGCATGCTCACCAACTTGATAGATTGCAAGGATTTGAATCCGCTCCTCAATCCTTCCTGATCTTCTTTTCTATTTACGGTAAATATACAAGGCGAATTGTTACAATGTTTTTATAGTAAGTAAAAAATGAGAGTAGATATATTTAACGATTTAATTTTATTGCGATTTATATCCAACTCTGCTTTAACACATAGAAAAATATTATATCTTATTCATCCCATGCTTATCAAAGTATGTAATATTGCAATTATAGATTAAGTTCAATAAAAATGTTATTGGAATGCCTACTAGCTATTGTATTCGAGAAATCGCAAGAGAAATCATAAGTTCAGTATTAACTATGCATATATGATTAGACTTTGTTTTAACAAATAGATATTTAATGTTCTCTATTTATACAATCTTAATTTTTATTATCATATAACATTTTTTGTTTAACAAACGGTATTATGCGTTATATACTTCTAACGTAAATTGAATAGTGAGAAGACTGTCAACGCATGATACACTTGGATATAATTGAGACAAAACGAGTATTTAGAAATTTAAATGAAATATGCCACATTTCTTATGCTCCCACATTTATAAAAGCATTGGCAGTATTTCAAAATTATTGTATACGAATCTTCTGATTATTGACGTAAATCGCATTATACGAATATTAATACCCTATAGCAAACTGATAAGTGGCACGTCCGCTTTGAAACGTGATTCATCATTTGCTAAAAATTGAAAAGAAATTGCACAAAACTTTTCTGCTTATTTTAAAGACTTCATTCGCTTCGTAATAAAAAGAATTTCACACGTCTTTCGGGAATGTTCATGCGACTGCTCGTGCTTCGGGCAAAAAGCTCTCCCAATACTTAATCAATTGATTCTGATATTGTAACATTGATTCTAAGTATTCCGTTAACTGTTTCTTAAAATCTTCCACTCTTACTAACTCGAATCGTTCAACTTCTTTCTTGATCATTTTTGAGATATTGTCAAACTCTTCTTGGCCTCTATCGACTTTAGCTTCCCAGTCTATTACTTCACTAGCAGCCTGGCTCGTTTTGTCAGTTCTTCCTGATTGTTCCAATCTCGCTTTTTGCTCTCGTTTCTTGTTTAACATCATTTGAGCGTGTTGCCAATTTTGAAACACTTTCACGCGTTCGTGAAATACTTCCTGAAATAGACAACATTTTCAGTTTACTTATTTCAAATCATTTTGATTAAAATCAACAAATTATTTACCTTTATCGCCCCAATTAGTGCAACATAATCTCGTAACATCTCTCCAAACTGATAAAGATCGCAGTTACTTTGTGCTCTTCTGATCACCTCTACCTTCTCTAATGTCTCGGCTAACTGAGCTAATGCCCTTCCAAGGGATGCTCCTGGCTCACCATGCCCGAGCACCGCGATAGATCTTGCTGTTGCTCCAGTGCAGTTTGCTAATTCCCTTCTCTGATTAGTCAAAGTATCAACAGCAGAATGCAGCGCACGTAATTGAACGTCCAAAGAATCGATCTGTGACGTTTTTTCCTCAAACCACTGTAAATCAAACAAACATGAAACTATTTGCTTTTCAAATATCTTGATAAATCTTTTTCTATCCAGATTAATGATATCGTTTTACTTTGTCAGTTTCATCCATTTTGTATGTTATCTTGTTGACAGTTTCTCCAACTTTGTTAAAGAGCCTCATCACTCCTTTCCCGCTGAGTGCAGATGTATTAGTAGCTTTAGGCAATTCCATATCTGTTTATAAAACATACATATAATGTTAAAGAACAGTTGTTAAAATTGTATTGTTTTAGTTTACACTCTTATTTACCAGCTTCTAAAAATTCTCTGAAATCAGGGTCAACGCTAAGCACCGGGTGAGCTGCAGTTCTATTTAAAAATCTTTCAAGCGCTGCCCTACGTTTCTCGAGAAATTCCGTGGAACTGGAGTTCTGTTCCTGATTTTTGTCTCCAGACATTTTAATCTTTGTAGTTCCTGCACAATTATATCACTTAATAATTATGATCAGAGAATTTTAATTCAAAATAATATATATTTTTACCAATGACATTCTTCTCTGGAGCTGGAGGAATTATTCTGCCACTTCTAAGATATTTATCTGTTAATTTGTCATGGAGACCAAGAAAGTCGCTGAAACGTCTGATCACACTGAAATTTCTTTTTCTAAATATTGGCATATTTGTTTTTGTCTCAACCTTGTAAGCAACATAAGCACCCATTCCATCTCCTATTTTTTGTGGCGAAGTTACAGTGATTTTTAAAGAGACTTCCGATACCTGCAAAACCATTATGTATGCATTTTAGTTTTCTACTATTTTGCCTGTGTACTGTTGACAAATGTTTCATGAAATTTACCGTATCAGTTGATTGAGCCTGTGTAACATTTGTTGAGAGCATGTCCGCATTATCATTTATGGGCACATCGTGGAGATCACCTATATCACTACTCATTGGTCCCAATGGCGAACTTAAAGGTCCTGGAGCAGGACTCGATACAGAGGAGAATGAATTTTCTTCCGGTACATCTCGTAAGGTCAGCTTTGGTAATTCTGCTTGAATAGTTGACACTCCATTATAGGGAGACGAATCTTCCAATTGACTTTGATCCTACATTCAAGTATTATTAGTGCTTATTTAAATAATGGAGTCTAAGTGAAGCGTTTCATTGTTTCTCAAAATAAATAATAAACGTAACGTTAATTTACAGCAACAAATAGAGTTCGGAACTAGCGGCATATAAGTTGTAAAATGTTCGTGCACATGTTCGATAATAATAGGAAAAGTACCTGGACTGCTGACGCGAAAATATCTTCATCGTCGTCGTCCAAATCATCTACTTTTGTCTCGTTCGTGTCAAATAGCGGCGGAGTTTCTTTAATATCAGCCATCTTAGCAATACTGTCAATCTACCGAGAAACACTGGGATCGGCCCCCCGAATGATGTATGTATGTAAATGCCAACGTCAACTTCTTTATCTATGGCTATCGTATTTCTCACGGTACTTGCCTAGACCCAAACGTATTACACGTTACAAACTTTCTAACTCGCCGCTTCTACACGTTCCGGGTATAAAATATAGAATTGCCGCATCCATGCCACACGGAATACGCATACACCAAATTGCTCTTACATACAATCGCACATATTGTATGTCATTATAAAGACATTCTACTGATCAAGTCAGTTGTTCGCAATTGAATAAAAAAACGTATTGTTATACTCGCATCGCGGTACCATTTAAGTGTTATCATTTAATGATGAACTTATAATGCCTCATACAGAAATATATTAGCATTCTCGATTATTTGAAACCAATCTCGGTTAGGTCATGACGTGGAATTTTTAGAAATAACATGTTTTTAAAGGAATAACATACATCTACCTTGCATGTAAATCGCTCGCTTACGAATGTTCCACGTCACATATTGTATTGTTATCATGAAGAATTCCTTGTTATCTTTTTAACAGACGTTTGTATTATATTTTTGGTCTTCCAACAAGTTGTAGGGTGACCTAGGATATCTCTTCTGATAAGCAATTGATGTATACAAATTTTTAATAAGCGTTTATCAACCTGCGAAAATGAATCAATTGTCCAGAGAAGAAATTAACATCAGAAGGCTTCTGACAAGATGTGAACTGATGGCTAAAGATGAATCACAAAAGGATTGGAAACTTGAAAAGGTTTAAAGAGAATATATCTATTGAAAAATGTTCCTTTTCTACCTGTAGTTATTCTGTCCATATTAAATTTCAGTATATCCTTGCCTTGGATGATATGATAAAACAATTACAAGCATTGCCAAGGTATAATTTTATTCTGTGACAGATTGAAATTATAATAGCATATGGACTTTAGGTCTGAAAGAAATGATTGTTTCAGTAAACCACCTAAAGATACTATGATGAGTTACACCAAGAGAATAGAATTTTTAAAGGGGTTGATAAATACGACGAAACTTGTAAACCCAGTGGATAGAGTTGTCGCTGTCCAAATGTTGCCAAAAAGTTCAACATTTACTGAATCAATAGGACCAAACATAGCAACCCAGATACATCAGAAAACTGCAGCAAAATACAATAAAGAATTACGTGCTGAATTGTTTCACAATGATAAAGGTGCAATATCATTTTGCTTAAAACAAATTATTGTAAATTAAGTGATTCCTTTAATCAATAATCGTTAATAATCTGTAGGAGCATTAGAGGATGGTATAAGACAAAGACTATCTTCAACTACTATGCAGGATGAAGACTTGGATGCACTTTTAAAATATAACAGAAACATTCAAGAAAAGATTGCTGAGAACATGCTTTCAATGACTAGCAGCATGAAGGAACATGCTTTGGCAGCAAATGCTATCATAAGGAAGGATATCAATTTGTTAGAAGGGTGTGATAAATTAACAGATACCAATGCTGATAAACTGAAGGCAGAATCACTGAAACTGCAAGAGCATACACAATCATATTGGAGATGTTGGATGTGGGTGATGATAGTATTTGTTTTAGTTGTATTCTTTAGTAAGTAACAGTACTACTATAAAATGGATAATATCTGTTCTTCCAATATATAATAATTATTATTTGCAATATTTAATCATAGTATACAATATTCTAAAATTTTTAACGTTGCTCTAACTTGCAGATATGGTATTGTTTATGAAAGTTGCCAAAAAGAAAATTTAATTATTCATCTGTTTTCTACAATTGTTTCTTGTGCCAGTGAGTGCATGAATGTGAACAACTCTTACGATAGTTACAATTCACATGGAAGCATTGCTATCATTATTGTAAGTATGACTACCATGATGAGTGCATCTGTGGCAACACCCACACCACCTAAACCTATTCGAAAACCTGGTAAATAATGCGAAGAAAACTAATAAAGTACTTTATAATCATCACGATTACTCGGAACAATATTACAAATTATATTTGAGTTAAATAGGGTAACTCTGTGCATTCCGTATTATTCACAGTAATCATTATAAAACTTGTACATATTAACACTATCAATACAGTTTACATGACTGAATATGAAAACTGTCACTGTGTATAGTAATAATTTAAAGCTAATTAAATAAATATTTATTATTACATTAATAAGAACATGTCATTGTGATGTCTGCAAAATCCTTAGTCTTTCCTTTTCTATTCTTAACACATAATTACTCAATAATTTTTCATGTTTGCTTTGTTATTTTTTAAGGTAAAGTCAAAGTTGTCAAGGCATTATATAATTACACAGCACAAAATGTAAGGCTGCTTATTCTACTTAACTTGTGGAGTTGTACTAAATCATACTAAGGAAGTTATATTCTGTAGCCAGATGAGCTGTCTTTCCAAGAAGGTGACATTCTTTATGCTCACGACAATAATGTAGACCCAAATTGGTGGAAAGCGAAATGCGGAGATCGAGAAGGTCTTGTACCAGCTAATTATGGTTAGTCTGAACACATTACTTAATCTCATTATTCAACTTAGTTAAGTAAGTCAGATTTTCTGTGTTTAGTTGAAGAACAAACTCAGGAAATTGTGTTACCAATGCACGATGCTGCGAGGCGCGGAAATGTTTCACTGCTGAAGGAATACATCAAGCAGGGGGTTTCTGGCACGGGCTTAGATACAATGGGTAATACTCCATTGTATTGGGCTGCATGTGCTGGTCACTTGGACTGTGTAAATAAACTTCTGAATTTACCAAATCCTGCAGTTAATGTACAAGTAAGTAGAGTATGCTTAGCATTTCTTTTATTTCTTCTGTCACTGTATAGCTACTTTTTTGATAGAATAAAATAGGAGAAACAGCATTACATGCAGCAGCAAGTCGTGGGCATATAGAAATAGTAAATCTACTATTACAATACAATGCAAATCCAAAGATAAGAAATAACGATGGTTTAACAGCAGAACAATTGGCTGCTGATCTCTCAATTAAAAATGCAATACAATTAAATCAACGTGATAGTAGAAAAGTATGTGGATATACGGATGATGATTACAATGATGACAGTGATTAAAACAATGTATGTATGTGCATTCTTTTTTTAAAGCATATAATTATAAAACAAAGTTACTATTTACATAATTGCATTTAAATGAATATTTAAGAAAGTATTACTATTAAATTTATAGGATATGTATTAATATTTTTGTAATATCATAGAATTAAAGAGTCTTATATTGCATTTTATTACATATCCTTTTTACAAAATTAGTGTTAATTTACTTATACCTAGTAAACGGATAATTCCTGTCTTGTTTGGGTCTTTTTACTGAACCACCTGTTGAAATCTAATCTCAATAACAATTGAGCTAGATGTTCTCCACTTGGTTGCGCGCGTACCCTATTCAGTGTCTTAGTTAACCAGCCCATTACACTCTCAAGAGTCTCGGATAAAGTTTTCAATTCTTCTTTTTCCGTTAGAAGTAAATTACCTACTTCCCACATTGATGCTTGTAAAATGAAATCGTCGCAGAGTCGTAATAGCAGTTTTATTAATTTGTTCACCTATAAAAAATATATCTTTAATAAATAGGCAAATATAATTGTGAAACTAATTCAAATAAAAGTACACGTACTGCGTTCTTTCTCTCGGTTGAACTTCCTAACAAAAATGTTTGCGACATAACATTAGCCAAAAAAATTGAATGTGCTTTTTGGACATCTTCAAAATTCCTAGTATTTTTCATATTTGTTTCCATGATTGTATATTGACTTTCTATTACGTCTACTTGTAAATAGTATTGTAGATTATCGATAATGAAAATTAGATTGTTCCTCAGTTGGATCACACCGGTATCACTAAAACATTGTAACACTTTATCTATGTCCTACTATTTATCTGCAAAGTATTATAATCAAGGCTTACATATTTTTGTAATACATGTGCTCGCTCCAGAGATTCCATAAATCAATTTGCGTCTTTTTAACCCGCAGCAAAAATTTGAATAGTGTATTGTAGTCGTTCAGAGCAGATGGGCTGAACAGCAAATGTAGTGGCCATATGATTTTATACTTCAAAATAATCATACCCCATCCACGCCTTTCTGTAGCAATTAGTAACTGAAATTCTTTTACTCAATCAAGGTATGATATCATACAAGATAGTATCTTACCTATAGGATCTTCACGTTCTTTCTCAGTAAACTCTGTACCTTCTATCTCAACATCTTCACTCTCTTCTGTTGGAATAGGTACTATGAAATTAAAACTATCCATAGCATTCTCGTCGTTTAAATGCACATTTCTTAATGCCATTTGGAAAGCTAGATTAACATCTCGTGACGAATGATGCGTCGGGGGCTTGTTCAATATATGAGCCGTGAGTCGAATAAATTCAAGGAATAAATCACCACGTCCCATAAGGAAAAAGTCTTTTACTAATTTCAATTGATGAACAAGCTGTGCTTCTTCTACGGCAACTCGCCATAAAAGTTCTGTTATACATTGTTTTAATTCATCGATTGTACGCTCGAATTCCACGATATTAAAGACTGATCTCTTTTGGAGGCTCTGCAATTTACGAAAATATTCGTACTCTTTGTCTCCCCATATCGAAGTCTCAATGTGATCTGATATGGCAAAATCTATAAACAAGTCCAGGGACTTGTAATAATCTTCATTCATGTTTTAGTCTGATACACTTCAAAAATGAAATACCTTTCTTTTGTCTTGGATCATTCCCAAACATTATAACGGTTTGTCCTATGGTCAGAATTTTAGCTGCTAAAGATGGCCTTATGTAGGAGGGAAGCATATCTATTTTAATATTGTAATTCCACATGTCTGCATTGACTTTTGCATTCTTTCCATCTTTATTGTCTATTAACATCAAAGTGCTCTGGTCGTCAGTTATCTTTTGAATGAAAAACTCGTTGTACACATCCTCCAAATGACCATATAAAAGCCAGCTGGTTAAATGCTTATAGAAGACTATGTGTACATGATGGGATACCCTGCATAAATAAAAATTAGTTGAAGAAAAGCAAATAAAAAATAATAAAAGAGCACTTACTTTTCTATAGCAGTTTTTACATCAGATATGCCAATGTGCATATTTTGATGTAGGCACTGAAGTAATTTACAACCATGAACTTTTTGTGTGAGAATCTAAATTTAAAAACATAGTACTTCCTAAATATGGATCACGTATAAGATTTTCTATTACATTCCATCAGTAATTATTGCCTACCTCTCTTATTATAGAATTTAAAACAGAAAACAGGCAAACATATTTTTGAATATGACAGAGTATCAATGACAATGGAGTATAACTATCATTGAGAACTACACCTTCTAAATCAACGATCTCTTGACGAAATGGTTCTAAGGCATGGTCCATCCCTTCGCAAAGTGCTCGTAAATATAAACCCTGATGTACATTTTCTGGAATATGTATAAGAAGAATCTTGCAGAAGAATCTGTGGTACGTACAGTATATATAATGTTAATAACAAAGTTGAAGTACCTTCAGTATATTTTGAACTGTCTGAGGTACTATAATCCTTAATGAATTTCCTAATAACATTACATTCTTCAACTATATCTAATATCTTCTTAAGCAACACACGTTCTCCGGGATGTAGATACTTTTCAATGTCCACAGTCTGAAATCAACAATCATTGTGACAGTTCAATATAAATCATGTTAATGGAACTATCTTTTAATTACGTCTGATTCCAATATCTGCAACGCATTTGTTGAACATCCCCACAGGGATAATAATACTTCATGTAACATTTCGTTCAACGAAATATTACTTTCGCATAGAAAAGTAAATTGATTCAAACAGGTTCAGAATTTATACTGATAACACACTATAGGACCGTGATCTGAAGTTAGGAAAAGAGTAGGGATAGTTGATATCTTATTGGCTCTCACAAAATGTAGAAAATTATTTTCACCCTCGTAACAGTCCCGGTTCTTAAACGTGATTGTGAATTAGAAGTTATTTAATTATTTATTATTATTGCTTTGCATGAAAGTAGATAGTTTTAGTTTCATAGTTTGCATGTGAATATCATACGATTCGTTTATTATGCACCTAGGATATTCAATTCAAGGATCAGGATGCAGGAATTATATTTGACGGAGGTATGTTCGTTTTAGTTGTTATTCTAAAGTATCTTCTTGCAAACGTGAATAAATAAGTGATATTCATTTAATCTCATTCAAATTCAATGGTCATTGTCTATAAGCAAAAAGTTAAACTGAAACCCTGTTTTGGTTTATATTATATATGCATACTTAAGTCTATGTGTGTGCCTATACATACATAGCGTGAAAGTGCCTATACGTACAATTTGTTGAAAAGTCAAGTTGCACGTGTATGTACATTCTTAATGTATGCTTTTGTTATCATTTAATAAGTAGTAATACAAATCTTCTGATTATAAAATGATACACACGAAATATCTATTGTTACTGTCAATTCTTGACGTATGACAGACCATGGACACTGAATACTGCGAACTGTAAGAAACATTGGTAGAAGAAGCACGTGGTTGAGGTTTCATTTCATTCTTTAATTGGAATAAGTGCACATTTGTTAATCGTTGTACGAAGCTTCTGGTAATAATGGTACGTCATAAAAGACCAGTTCGCGGTGGGAAAAGAAAATTCGACCAGCGAAATAATCGTCCGAAGCCAAAGAAAGGTAAATTTAACCTAAAGGAATCTTCGTACGTGAAAGAACGCGTTATTAAAAACAATGAGATCGAGAAGCGGAGGAAAATGTTGGAGGAGGAAAAATTAAAGAAACGGCAACACATAGAAAGTGACAGTTCTGATGACGAGCAAGAAAATCCACTGCAAAATTTGTTAGCTACGTTTTCAAAAACTAACGATCAGAAAGTGACAGCTATTGAATCTGAAACAGAATCAGAAAGTGGTAGTGGTAACGATGAGATTGAGGAAATTAATGAAATTGACGAGAATTCAGCAATGCAGTCCAATGATTCTAATGAAGA
>SHCU01000167.1:121235-141717 GCA_004307685.1 Ceratina australensis | reverse complement strand
CGCATAGAAAAGTAAATTGATTCAAACAGGTTCAGAATTTATACTGATAACACACAGTGTAGCTAGGTAACGATCCTATAGGACCGTGATCTGAAGTTAGGAAAAGAGTAGGGATAGTTGATATCTTACTGGCTCACACAAAATGTAGAAAATTATTTTCACCCTCGTAACAGTCCCGGTTCTTAAACGTGATTGTGAATTAGAAGTTATTTAATTATTTATTATTATTGCTTTGCATGAAAGTAGATAGTTTTAGTTTCATAGTTTGCATGTGAATATCATACGATTCGTTTATTATGCACCTAGGATATTCAATTCAAGGATCAGGATGCAGGAATTATATTTGACGGAGGTATGTTCGTTTTAGTTGTTATTCTAAAGTATCTTCTTGCAAACGTGAATAAATAAGTGATATTCATTTAATCTCATTCAAATTCAATGGTCATTGTCTATAAGCAAAAAGTTAAACTGAAACCCTGTTTTGGTTTATATTATATATGCATACTTAAGTCTATGTGTGTGCCTATACATACATAGCGTGAAAGTGCCTATACGTACAATTTGTTGAAAAGTCAAGTTGCACGTGTATGTACATTCTTAATGTATGCTTTTGTTATCATTTAATAAGTAGTAATACAAATCTTCTGATTATAAAATGATACACACGAAATATCTATTGTTACTGTCAATTCTTGACGTATGACAGACCATGGACACTGAATACTGCGAACTGTAAGAAACATTGGTAGAAGAAGCACGTGGTTGAGGTTTCATTTCATTCTTTAATTGGAATAAGTGCACATTTGTTAATCGTTGTACGAAGCTTCTGGTAATAATGGTACGTCATAAAAGACCAGTTCGCGGTGGGAAAAGAAAATTCGACCAGCGAAATAATCGTCCGAAGCCAAAGAAAGGTAAATTTAACCTAAAGGAATCTTCGTACGTGAAAGAACGCGTTATTAAAAACAATGAGATCGAGAAGCGGAGGAAAATGTTGGAGGAGGAAAAATTAAAGAAACGGCAACACATAGAAAGTGACAGTTCTGATGACGAGCAAGAAAATCCACTGCAAAATTTGTTAGCTACGTTTTCAAAAACTAACGATCAGAAAGTGACAGCTATTGAATCTGAAACAGAATCAGAAAGTGGTAGTGGTGACGATGAGATTGAGGAAATTAATGAAATTGACGAGAATTCAGCAATGCAGTCCAATGATTCTAATGAAGAAGAAGATACAATAACTGATGAGGAAGAGATCAAGATGAATGAAGATGATGAAGAAGATCCTGAAACAGCTCAAGAGGATATTGGCAACTTAAGGGATCCATTTTCGATTCATCTTCACGATGATTTAAGTGATGAACTTTACGAGGCAGTCTCTAGTGTTCCACAAATTGTAGAAACTTGTAAGATAACATGGCCTACTTTAGGCAACCTTATATGTCATATCCCAAAACCAAGGAACGCAAAAGATACAACAAAGAAGATAGATAGTTCTATTTTAGAAAGCAAACAGTTTGCTAAATGTGGCACTGTTCCTCAATTAATCGACAGTGTCAATTGGAATAAATTGCATGTAAAATCTCAAATCCATGACAATATCACAAGAGCAAATTATTCCAATATAAAGGACGATGTGACTAGAAATCCATCTCCCATGACTCCCTTGCAGAAGGAGTTATTTTCAATAATCAACAATTATCAAGATCTGTATTATCCTGAAAGAACATTTTCTAATGCAGATCAGATAAGATTTGTATACTGTTTGCATGCAATTAATCATTTGTTGAAGACAAGGACCAAAGTGTTACATCATAATGCGAAAATAACAAAATCAAAATGTACGAACATGGCAGAAATTCCTGATGAATATCGAGATCAGGGACTAGTGAGACCTAAAATCTTGATAATAGTGCCTTTTAGACATTCATGTTTAAAAATTGTAGAAATGTTAATATCCATTTTAATTGGAGAAGACAAGGGTGGATCTGTGATTAATAAAAACAGATTCATGGAAGATTTTAGTGGGAACGAATTAGCGCTCCCAAAACTAAATCCGAAACCAGAAGATTACGAATTGACCTTTCAAGGTAACACGGATGATACCTTTAAAATAGGAATTGCTATTACGAAAAAGACTTTAAAATTATATTCAGAATTTTATTCCTCGGATATAATAATCTCATCTCTTCTGGGTTTGAGAATACTGATTGGCGCAGAGGGTGAAGCAGAAAGAGACTTTGATTTTTTGGCATCCATAGAATTAATGATCCTCGATCAGGCAGAATTGTTTCTAATGCAAAATTGGGACCACATGATACATGTATTAAATCATATACACTTGCAACCGAAAGACTCTCATGGGACAGATTTTTCTCGAGTGAGGAGTTGGTCTGTGAATGGCTGGACAAAATACTATAGACAAACATTGATATTTTCAAGTGTTCACGTACCTGAAATTTACGGAGTGTTTAATAAGAAATGTTATAACTACGCAGGGAAAGTAAAAGTAATAAATCCTATATCTTCTGGGTCTATTTGTCAAGTAGTAGTTCAAGTTCCACAAGTATTTCATAGATTTCAAACATCCAGCCACTCTCAAGCCTTGGATAATAGAATGGAATTTTTTATAACGAAAATACTTCCTCAGTACAAGGATGTGATTATGAATCACACACTGATTTACGTACCCTCTTATTTTGATTTTGTTAAACTGCGAAATTATTTAAAGAAAGAAGAGTATAGTTTCGTACAGATTTGCGAATATTCCAAAGATGCGAAGGTAGCGAGGGCGAGGGACATGTTCTTTCACAGCGATGCTCATTTCCTACTATACTCGGAACGATTTCATTTTTTCCGTAGGGTAAGAGTCAAAGGCATAAGGCATATTATATTTTTTGCGCCACCGACGTTTCCTCATTTTTACACAGAAATGTGTAATTTAATGCGAGAAGCTAATCAGAATCCGCGTGCTGGCTCTGAGAGCAACATGACAGTCACCGTTTTATATTGTAAATACGATGTCATGCAGCTTTCCGCGGTTGTGGGTAGTGAAAGAGCGAGCAAAATGATTGCATCGGAAAAGACTGTACACATGCTTATGACTGGTGAATGAGAAATGGACAGCATTATGTTTCAGACAATTGTAAATTATCAGATGTATATAAAAGGTACAATTCACAATCTACATTCTTAATAATAATATTTTCACATTTTACTTTCTCACTTAATTTCTTTATTAATAATATACACTTAGAAAATTAACAGAAACAAATTTGAATGAATGCATCGATCGCGTAATAATTACTTGCTCTTTAAAATCAACTAGGTCGGGTGGTATATTAAAACTATAACGAAATTAAGCGTCTGACGAATACATTTAATTGATCCTCTTTTCAATATCTTAACAAAATTAATTAATATCGGAAGTTAGATTCTTGACAGACGTTTCCTCTGTACTGGAATTTGTTTGTAAATCGCCGAGCGTCGTTATCTGTGAAGTAGTCGAAGCCGCGTTGGCACTCTGTACCAAAATTGTTAGCAAATCCTTAGGACGATGAGTCGTAGTTATATTCTCTGGATTATATTCATTTGTTACACTCAGTGATTTCGTCATCATTTCTTCTATTTGCGTTTCTGGAAAAGAAAACGATTATTTCTCAGACCCGTGAATCAGACGCTTCTAAATGACAAATTACGAATAATAATATTCTATCAAATTGACGATTGAAATTCTACTTTTACCATTCATAATGGGAGTGGTAAGAGCGATTGGTAATTTAACGTTAGTGCATTCCGGTTTCATTCTCATCCTGATGGATACATCTTTCGGGTCCCAGAGGAAAGTATAATACAAAGACAGTAGAATAGCCGTCATGCTAACAAATATAACATAAGCCACCACCGTCAATACCCGTACCACTAATATTTGCTTGTGCTTAGGCTCGTACAGCTTGTCCCTCCTGTCTTCGCCCGCGAAACGAATTTCATTATCTTTCCTCTCGTCGCACGCGAATCGAACCTCGTTATCCTTCCTCTCCTCGCTCGCGAATGTACGACTAATGCTTGCCATCACATTTTGAGCGCTCATTTTCCGCGGTAACTTCATCCTCGGTTCAGGTTTCAACGCGTAGAATGTCAAGCTCGAACAGAGTTCGCGTCGCACCGTTTCATAGTACCCGAAATTTTGTCAGACGTAGGAAGTCGGCAGCCACGCGTTAGCTTTCAAGGAGAGCGTTCATGGAAACATTGCTCCATTCCTTCTATATATAATTTTTCCAATTGTTTGTATTTATGAACACTCGGTAAACGTCGCAGGTTTATCACGAGCTTTAAAGGCTTCGCAGCTCGAGCACATCTCGCGTTAACCGCTACCCCTGCGAGATGCGTTTACACTCGGCATGGATTACTACTGATTTTTGATAGAAATACGTGACGATCTTTCGCTGAGTTTCGTGGTCCGCACGTTACGGATGTTCACTCATGCCAATTCTCGGCCAGGGAAAACGAGCGCTGGTTTACACCGGTTGGGCGTTTCCAAGCAAACACTGTAGGTACCGGAAGCAACGATAAGGGATGTGGCAACTTTGCCGGAATTAGCGAGAAAGAATGTAAACTCTTAGCGCGTACGCAAGGGGATACTCGGTGCCGACGTTCCCACTATTCTATAACTATTTCTGTCCCTTGACTAAGGAATCGACGTTTCCTACCAATGCAGCTGCTAAAAAGCACACCCGCCTAGCGATACCGAGGAGCTTTCACTGCGCAGGTCTCGGAACCTTGACTCATCCTGCTTCGTTTCGCAAGCTTCAAGGGCTGCTCAACTTCACAGGTTTCATCGTGGCAAATACCCTTAAACTGATATACCCACTAGCCTTATTTTATGTAAAAAGCTTAGAAATCTTCGCGCTTTCCGATCGCTCTGTACATTTTGTTCTGGCTATAAATTAAACTAATGATACGTGGAATAGGGAACAGTAATTGAACAATTTTAATAATTAGTTTCTCATACTCCAATTAAGATACACCGTATTTTTGCAGAGGTCGTATAGCCAGAACAATCTTAACACTTTACGACTGATCATTTGTCATAATTTTTTATTTGGTAAGCTAATTATGATTAAAGATCAATTAGCGTAATCGATGCTAAGGTACCGGAATCACGCTAAGTAATACAGTTTATAATTAAATGAATGGTATAAAATGGATAAGAATCATGAATTGAAGTGCTTCCGTGAAAGTGACAAATTAACGATTGAAAGTGCTTGCGCAAGCATTTTACGTAAGTTCGTGTCGTTCTTCAAAGTTCTTAATACTTGTCACGCTCTTCCTAAACGGGACACATGCCCGGTCTCGTAACAATAAATACCATTTATATAAACGCGATTCCGTTCGTATTAATGGAAATTAGGAAGTTATAAAAGCTCGTGAAGTTCAGTTAAACCCTATAGGTTTCCGTTTCGAGAGCAGCGCGGCTTTAACGATAATCTCGTTTTACAAAGGAGGCGCGCCTTTATTTTAATAGCATTCAAGATGTCGTTCTTCGATCACTTCGGGGACAAACATAGTATTACGATCCATAAGTCACTGCTGGATGGTGACTCGGATGTCCAATGCGAGGAGAAAAAGTTATTCGCTTCCCCGACGGACTCGTTTCATTTATTTCGAATTTTTAAGCGAAGGCAATTGCCGAAATCGGATGAGAATGATTTTGCACAGAAATCGTAAAATCTTTGTAACGATGCAAAAGAAGCCATAATGGATCGACCTGACCCTGTTTCGGTTATTACGCGGATAATCATCGTAGGCCAATCCATTCTATCTATGTTTTTTTGTAAGGTTTTAATCACGACTTTTGATCAGACGTTTTTATTATTACCTCTCATCGGAATGCAACTGGTTACAAGACGCACGGTATAAAGAGCTGAGTTACGATTTGCAAAATATTTATTTACCTTTCGAATTTTCCGCAACGTCAATCCTCGCACGTGACTCGTTTAATGGCTTAGAATATTTTAGATCATCCGTATAATTCATCTCGTATGCGGAGCCCGTGGTTAGCAGATTGTTTGTATTATCGACGTTATCCGACCGATCTTTATTTCCTTTCATATCAACATTTCCTTCATCACTTCTCATAGTAGTATTTATAAATTCCCCGTCCGGCACGTTCGCATACCAAGGCGTTTTAAGTTTCGTTTTAATGCTTGATACAACCGGGGTCTCACCAAATTTCTCATGATCGACACTTCCTAGCTTTTTCAAAATATCAGCAGGAGAGTCGTAGACGGAGTCATGCCTGCCGATCGTCAAGCGGTCATTATTCGCTTCGTCTCCAGAAATAGTCGGAGATTCCAGTATCTGAGATGAGCCATTGTTATTCAGCATACGATCCATAATTATAGAGGAATGTCTTCGAACTTTTCCTCCTGTTTTCCCCTTCTCAGTATGATTAAGAGATTCGATTGCCTTGTGTTGCAAGACTTCGATCAAATAGTTTTTCAACGAGGATAGAGATTTATTTAATTCTTTACGTTTCTCTCCGTGGTCCTCGGTAAGACCGTCCGGCTCAGTTATGGGAACAGGAAATTCCAAACGCGGATAAAAATTGTCTTTGACAACGCGGGGAGATAGGAAACTTGTATGATTTTTATGATGATGGTGATAGAACGGTTCGTTTTCATCCATGGGATCACTCCTTAAGAATTCCAGTTCAGGGTCGGACGAGAGCGGTCCTGGTCTTCGTAGAAGCGTCGGGTTTGGCGGTTCCCAAAGAAATATGTAATACGCGCTCAGGACGATGGCTACGAAGCTCACGGAGAACATGTAAGCCATCACTGTGACTAAACGTATGATTTTCTTGGTGCCTCGATTTTCGAAGATGTCATCCTTCTTCGCGGCATCGCCGCCTCCATCCTGAGGAGCCTCCTCGTTTCCTGACATACTTATTTTAGTTTTCTCGTACCGAACTCTATGAAGTTAATTTGCTAATAAAACTCAAACTTCCAAGCTGCTCCATCTCGTTTAATCTTCGTCTTTGTTTCCATCTCCGTTAAACATTTTTTTCCGCGTAGTCGTCATCTTACAGTAACACGAATTCACATCTCACATTAGTTTCGAAGGGAGAATTTCACTTTGGAATTAAAACGCATCAGGGAAATTTGTCCCTTCTACTTTTCATTGGATATGCACGGTGTCCAACCGACTATAAACGTACCACGATTTGTTTAATGCCAGTGTAGAACGCACTTCGTGGGATGCGCTTCGACAGCGAAAGCACGTAAGACTGCAGTTCCGTTCAAACGTTTGTAGAAAAGCTCGTTCCTTCACCACGTGTTAGAACCACGCGCAAGCGTTCTCAAGCCACTACGTACAGATTATTTTTCGCTCGCGAATCTATTAGACCATCGCCCCCTCGACATCTAAAAAGTTTATTGGAATTCGATTGAGCTGATTAAAATTTGTTCCAGACGTCGTCCCAAATATTATCATCGTTTTGCAAGAATAAACTTCCGGAAAATTCCGGATTTTCCTGTTGATTCTCCGACGTTTTTTCTTTTTCATCTTCAGATAGTATCAACGGTTTTGCCAGTACTATCGTCTCCGACGATTTTGTTTTATCGTTTGACCATGTATACAACAGTTCCTCGCTCTGCTCCACTGGCTCGTACAAATTATTCTTGCTTATTTCCGAAGGGGATGGTACTATATTGTTACAACAACATATTTCTAAAGAAGTGTTAACAGCGATCGTGTTCTTCTCGCACTGATTCGCAAGACTTCTCGCGCTGCAATTTGCATCCTCGAGCTGCGTGGTCGGATTCTAAAAACGTTCCAATTACATATTGACAATTACATAAAATATGCAAAATCTAAGTGTATACCTCGGTTTGGGGCGAAGATACATTCTGCGTGTTCGATTCCAAATTCGATTGCGAGCTCTCGTTCATTTGGGAATTGGACGTGTACGATAAATTGGGGACGCATTGCTGATTGCTTAAGATCGTGAACACCTGCGTTAGCAAGTCGTTCGAGCCTTCGGAACAGGGTATCGGAATAGGCGTTTGAGTATTTTGTCGTGCGATTAACGAATTGAGTGCTGGCATCAACGCTGGCGCGTAAAGCAATACAGCCAGCCTTTAGGGGAAAGATATAATTAGAGTAAAAAACTAATCATCAGGAAATTGCATGTATGAAAAAATAGTACATTGTGCATGACTTCTTCAAATTGTTCCCCAATTAGGATAGAGATTTATTTAATTCTTTACGTTTTTCAGTAAGACTGCAGTTATGAAAACAGGAAATTCCACTCCTCAGGCACCCTCGACAAATTGTGCTCAAACGTGAACTTTGCTAGAAAAATTTTTCTATTTTCCTTCTTAATTGTACAATGTACTATTACACAAGTCCCAGGCATATTCTATGACTTTCTTTTTATACATCGCGTTTATATAAAACATCAGTTGTACTCGTACCTCAATAATTGGATGGTAAAACCGTTCGGATCTGACAGTGGATTCCAATTAGGAGATTGCACCATGGGAGCGTAGGCAGTGTGAACGTTGCTACGTGGTGTTGGATTTTTTTTGTGCATTTCTTTCCTCTGTTTCTCGGGCATCCTCATGGAATGTCTCGAGGAATCGTTCGAACCACGCGAGACCTTCTTCCCGTAATTATTCCAGTAATTATGACTGGCTTGCGACGTTTGAGAATTATCCTTCCTACGCGCGTCGCTGTTTTCGAAGTACTTCGTCCTCTTGGATATAACTAGAGAAAACAAAATAATTTTCTAAAATGAACTCTAATCTCTCTTTATGATTCGCTTGTCCGTACATTTTCCGTCGGGATTTGGTTGTTGATGAGACGTTGATTGCTCTATCTCCGGCTCCCGTCTGCAAACGTCGTTGTTCATCTTCGGACCTATTATCGGTTGAAATTTTGCTGTGTTTACAGGTTTGCTCTGCTTGTGATCTTCCTGTTTAACGTTGTAGTCAGCGTAGTAACACGTTTCCGGTTCGTATTTCTTGTCGAAAGTCTGGCATACTTCCATCGAATTCTTTTGATGGTCGATTAGAACGGGCAGGTTCATAAAATATAATAAACTCCATCATTTATTCCATACCGCGCAACGAATTAGTAAATATTGAGTGTAGAGCGCTAAAGAATTATACCTTCTGACTTTCAAGGGAACCGAAATACTTTTTTGGATCACCGAAAATCGTTTTAGCAGAGTCAGATTCATTTACGGTTTTATCCTTCTGTACCTGTGAACGGGTTTCGAGATTTTGATTTAACGATTTTAACTATTTCATTATTATATATTACTTTAGTGTCATGTTTTGCGAAATCGTTTAATTGGTTCGAATCATGGGGGAGAATCACAGCTACGTTGTGCATCGAACATACCGCTGTGGAATTGGTACCTAAGTTCCTCGGTTGATACAGATTATCAGGCTCCTTTATAGGATAGATATCATTTTGCGAATTCTATAAAATGACGATCAATTCTCATATTCCTTATCATTTTCTCGATTAGCAAAGAGATACCTGGGATGAATTCTTATATTTCGTCCAATCCGTGTCAGCAAAAGTTTTACCGAACGAATCTTTATTTTTCCTCGTTGTATAGTGTTTCCTCCTCAACGCGTTAATCTGCTCTTGATTATTTTTGTACTGATTTCTGGAGCACGACCCAAAAAAGTTTCCGTATTTCGCGAGGGAGCATTCCTTCCAGTTCATGTCTGTTTGCGACTTTGTAATAGCAAAGTTTCACGCGTTAAAATTAGGTATATATTCTACGGGGGCACAGTTAGACGCTAAGTACCGATTGATGCGCAACGTTAAATCCACGCGTTAAACCAGGGATTAACATTTTCGTTCTTGCCAATTCCCTTTCCATAGCTATGTACCGCTCTTCCATTTGCCTTACGTATTCTAACAAGTGCCGGTTGGATGCATTCCCGTAGTTGCTGTAATATCGATTACAAATTGATTGTATTCAATGAATCAAAGGTGTTTAACTTTTAGACCGCCGGTATTATACCCAAACGTTTTTAAAAATTCACGTGTCATCTGGTTGTATCAAGAAGTTATCAATTTTTAAGCTAATATTTTGGGTTTCCGGTTGTCTAAAGGCTAATCGATTCGGTCTACTAACGTTTGGAGATACAGATTATTATTAGCGCGGATACGGTCGCTGTCATCCATAAGGATGAAATTTAAATCGAGCATCAATCCATCGCTTCTCGGGGATGTAGGTACAGGTATGCTTGTTAGTTCAGTGAACGGTATCCCGTGTCTTTGATTAGCGGATAATTGGTGTATAAATTCATTGTGTCTCCGTTGATCGTGATGATTATCCACGGACTCTAAGAAAATACGTCGACCGAACATACTTGTCAATTTTTACGCGGCAGTCGATTCACTAGGAATTTAGACAAGGCCCAAGGTTACGATCGAAATTATTTATTAGGAACTCTAGGTTGTGTTATCCATCGTTCGTCTTTTTGCCTATTTTCTATCCAAGGGAGGGAAAAAATAATGATGTTCTAATTCGAGAAATTTGAACGACGATCCGAGACCGGATCTTTATTTCTATTTATACGTCTTACGACAGGTGTCGATAAATAATTTGCAGTATACGTTTATAGAGTTTAATGGAATTCTGTGGTAACGCAAACATTTATTCTACCCTTTGAAAATAAATCTGAGCGTATTTTAACATCAATATTTTAGCAGATATGCAGGAGATAATATCCAAAGAGTCACACCGAGTCACACCGAGTCACACCGAGTCACACCGAGTCACACCGAGTGTTCCAAATTAAAAATTTCTGCTTTGGGTATTGTCAGTCGATACAGTAGCTTGCGTTTCAAGGAGAAATTAATTTTTCCCCTCTAAGAGGAGCTTTTATATGTATGTTGTCTTGAGTCATCTACCAAAAGATTAGTAATAAAATCAGGTGTTTAATCATTTGTTGAAAGTGCTAAACAAGTTAGAGGATTTTTGGTATTTCGGATCCAGTCGACGCTTCTGATTGTCATGTCTAGCACATTGAAACTTGAATGACAGTATTGACAATCCAAGCTCCAGGAATTTACGTTCACAGTTGTCACTTATCAAGCATTTGCTGTCGATAGCAAGTTCATTTTTATCGTGTGAATCGTTTATTGTTTAAATTTAGTCACAACGGGGGCTGAACAATCAATCATGTCCGTCTCTCAGATGGAAAGTATCCTTTTCTGAATATACTGTTGAACAGGTTAAATCAAACTTCATATCCTCCATTATAAAGAATTTACTGATAAATACCTCTAGTAGTAATTTATCATATTAATCGTATGTAGATCAGTCGCACAATTCTGTCTCATTTTCTTGTGTCAATTTCAATCTGAAACATTTACATTATATTCCAAAGTGTACACATTATTACGAACATTCTCATTGGACATGTTCTAAAAGTGTTTTCCTAAATCGAAATAAAGGGAATTTATTCAATCTAAAATTCGCAGTGAAGGAATTAGAAAGAAATTCCAAGAAATGTGAGAAGGAAGAGAAAGTAGAAAAGGCCAAGATAAAGAAAGCCATTCAAAAAGGAAACATGGAAGGTGCACGTATTCATGCAGAGAATGCAATTCGCCAGCGTAATCAGGCACTCAATTATTTGCGTATGAGCGCAAGGGTGGATGCAGTGGCCAGTAGAGTACAAACGGCTCTAACAACACGCAAAGTGACACAATCGATGGCTGGTGTTGTTAAAGCCATGGATGCAGCAATGAAGTCAATGAATTTAGAGAAGATTTCAGGTAACAAGGAATTTTTACATTGGAAAGAGTGGGTAAAAATCATGCAATTAATGGATTATAATATTAATATCAGGCCTAATGGATAAATTCGAGAGTCAATTTGAAGATCTGGATGTTCAAAGTTCATACATGGAAAATGCCATGTCTCAGACAACTACTACTAATGTACCACAAAATGATGTTGATTCTTTATTGCAACAAGTTGCAGACGAGGCTGGGTAAGTTCATTGCTAAATAAATAACTTCTGTCTTAATTTAATAATCGCTGAATAATATCAATGCTTATATTTTTCTGCAGTCTGGAATTGAACATGGAGTTACCATCTGGGCAGTTAGGCAGCATAGGCACCACTACTGTCAGTCAAGAACAGGACGAACTTACACAGCGGTTAGCAAAACTTCGTGAATAGTAACATTCTCTAAGGGCTAAACACACAGCACAGGCAGACATGCAGAGAGTGACACACACACATGCTTACTTGCTACGATTAGTATTAATTTATTCAAAAGGGAATACGCATAAGAGCATTTTTAAGAAATATACTTTATTATCTTAAAAGTATATTTTTATTTGTACTCGTTTATTTCAACAGAAATACTTTGATAACGGTGAAAAACAAATAGAGATTGTAGGATCTCAGATTTGCTCTATTTTATACGCTTTAAATGGCGTACATTAAATATAACAATCGTATAGTGTTTACAGTAAATGTACATATTTAATGACGTGAACTTGGTATGATAAATTGGCGAAATAGAGTTTGCTCAGTAGAGAGTGCGGAATTTGTCTTCAGTCAAGAGATTAATATGTTTCTTTAAATGTACATTTGCTGTAACATGTACATATTATAAATAAATGTATCAAAGTGTTCTGTGATGGCTTATTCGCTATTGAACAATGAAACAACTTATTAATATAAAATATGTATTAAAATATATTTCTCAATTCAAGAAAAATTTTTATAATACAGATTAGGAGACTTTTGTAGCATACAACATGCAATGATATTATTAAAGACTACCATTTTCAATTCGTCAATATGATTAATTTTTTAAACTGTCAACCTAACGTAAATATTATTTGCTGTACATGAAAATTTTTGTTACATGGGTAATAATTATTTGCCACATTTGTGTGGAAGTAGTTCTGACGAGTTCCATACATTATTAAGCGCAATTTATTGTACATATTTGTTTTATAAATATAAATTTATATAATGAACGTTTCATCAAAGTTACGCTTATTGGATCCCTTTTCTTTCCTTCTCGCATTTTTATTTCCTAATTCTTGAAGAACTCAAATTTCACGACTGATGTTTCGCCTTCTCTCTCTACTGGCCGAAGAATGCCTGAGCTCGGAACACGCGAAGACGGTCATCGTGCGATAGCGTACGTAAGTGGAGGCGCTGATTTCCGATCAAGGCATCTCTGGCGCATATACGTATATATAAACATGATTCATTGTAAGATTCGCATGTTGACTCTTTATCAGGTCTCGACAGATTTATAAAGATCTATTTCGTTCCTATCTTCTAAATTGCGGTCACTATAAAGTTCATTGAAAACTGCATGAATAGGAAGCGTAACAGTGTTTGTATATTTAAAACGTACACATCCCCACATACTGTCACTCGCTGTCATTCTTGAGAGTAACCTCGACAAATTATTCGTTATTAAACTCCTACGTGAGATTATGAGAGATTATTGCATCAATCTTTTTGATACTTAACGAGAAAAATGTTTTCGAGCGGCCCGAATTACACGAAACTGAAGACGCATTTGCGTCTAGCTATAAACCGGCTAAAATTACTGGAGAAAAAGAAGACCGAGCTGGCTCAGAAAGCCCGGAAAGAAATAGCCGATTACATCGTCGCAGGTAAGATCGAAAGAGCAAAGATACGCGTCGAACACATCATCAGGGAGGATTACATGGTCGAGGCAATGGAACTCATCGAAATGTATTGTGATCTCCTGCTTGCACGTTTTGGATTGATTCAACAAATGAAGTAAGTGATCATGCCTCTGCAGAACAGTGACGTAGAACTGAATAGTGGTACAAATAAAATCTCTATTCCAGAACGTTGGACGAAGGACTGGCAGAAGCTATTTCCACAATAATTTGGGTTGCACCTAGGATGCAGACTGATGTTCAGGAAATGAAAGTAATAGCTGACATTCTGTCATCAAAGTACGGTAAACAATATACAGATGCCTGTAGGGAAGAAGCTGTGCAAACGATTTCAGAAAAATTGAAGCATAAAATGAGTGTTCAGTCACCTTCTAAGCTTCTTGTGGAGAAATATCTCATAGAGATTGCAAAGAATTATAATATAGAATATGAACCAGATCCACAGGTAAAGAAAGATAATAAAATACAAAATACTAATTTCTTTATTACATATCAATTATGGCATCGCAGGTGATGGCCGAAGGCAGTGGTCAAGATGCTTTGTTAATAGATGTTGGAAATAACGGAGAAAGGAATAATTTGGATACTGCTTCTGGAGGCTTTCCTCAACCAGCAGGTTTTATTGGTTTCCCCCAGCCTCCACTGTTACCAAATCCAGCAACTAATTTCATTGTAAATAATTCTATTTTGTTTAAATCGGTTCTTCTATCATGTATCTCTCACAAGTTGAATTGTTTCGTAGAATTCAGAGAAGGGACCCATAGGATTTGTAGCACCTCCAGGAGCACCTTTAGAAAGCAAGGATCAAAATGTTCCTTACAATCCTGTCTCGTACAACATTCCCTTGGATAACTCGAATGGAAATAAACCAGTAAGTGTTACGATGTGAGAGTTATTTGTTAATTATGGGAGTTGTTTGTTAGTTAATAACGAGTTTTTATTTATTAAGGAAAATGATTTGCCGCCGCCGTATGATTCGTTTCCACCTGATTTAAATAAAGAGGTAATTTCGTAATAAAATGGGAAGTATAATTATATAAGTTGTTTAGTTTGTTTTTTGTTACATTATTATTTTACATTGCAAGTACATTTCGTTAATTATATTTCTTATATATGTGTTCATTTATGATTTCTTATTACAGTCTGACCAGAAACCGAAACCGCAACCGCGATCGAAAATGCCGATGAATGATTTTCAGCTTCCAGATTTGCCAGCTGTGCCGTCCGAGAATGATTTACCATCGAATAATCCATCTACTAGCGAAGACATCGATTTCGATGATTTAATGAAGCGCTTCGAGGACTTAAAGAAAAGAAAATAGGTTCTCGTTTACGAGAAAACATATAACAGACAAGAGCATTTTAGAGGCAAAGAATGTAGGTACAATTAAACATGGCTTGTGCCGAAGAAAAATGTTATATATTAGTACTATGCAAAATTAAAAACTTCAATTTGTTGAAATACGTAATATTCATTTTCAGATTCTTAACGTCAGTTATAATTGGTAATCAAGGGTCATAAAACGGACATCGAAAAATAATTTCGAATATGGCAATTGAAAAGCATGTATTATATAAGAAACTCTATGTAAAAAACAAATGTAAAATAGCAGTCCACAACGGTTAGTATCTACAGAGATTGTGATAACATGTTCGCAAGCTTATTTTTAAATGCTTTTATTGTTTTGTATGCATAAATAAATATACATACAATATTATTATCGTACATATATCTTTAATATTTTCTAAAGTTATAAGGAATATTATTTAATTTTCCCAATCTTCACAATTCTGAAATAAAATTTCAAGATATTAATTTCGGAAAGTTGTCCACTAACAGAAGATATTTACCTGTTGCCCCTTCTCAGCCAAGCAGGTCAATAAGTTCTGTGAGAATTCGCACTTCTCTTGTTTTTTAAATTCCATATATCGAAAACATTCGATGATTGATCCTTCAATAAAATCTTTCAAGTCTGGGTCTTGAATATTTTGGCTCATCAACGGGATGACTAAATCTTTATTCGGAAATCCATTCTGGTCCACCTATCATTTAACAAATAATAATAATTGCTCGAAATTACTTTGATATATTTAAGCACAATATCATACTTACAGCATGTAGTTCGCTGAAGAAACATTGTACAACGCACTGTAACAAATTACACAAATTATCGAATGAATAAAATGAACACACAATTGATTCTTACTCCTTGCTCCCGGTCTGCGCTGTTACTGTTATTAAACCGAGTATTCCCACTGTTGTTCATACGTGTGTCCCGCGAATTCCAAGAGTCCCGATCGTTAGTTTTGCGATTATTCCTTGGATTCTGCGAGTCCCTAACATTTCCGTTGATCGAACGATCAGACGAATAAGTATTCGTGTTGCTATTCTTATCCGAGTTCCTGCAAATGAATCAATCGATCTTACTTCGTCGTTTAATTCTTAACAATTTAAACCGCACCTATTATCTCTCTGATTGTTCATCGATTGATTGTACGATCTATTATCATCCTTCTTGTAATAGAAATTTTTATCGTACACGTTTTCATCGGAACTGGAATTGCTGTCCGAATCACTGGACTCATCCATGGACATAGAATCCTCTCCGTTATCCATGTTCGAACCAGCGTGACGACTTCTGCACGTTCTGAGTACTTTTTGAAAATGCGCATCCATTTGTTGATTCCCGGAACGACATCTCAATGACTGAAAACAATAAAAATAGCGAAGAACATTATAGTAGAGTATATAGATCAATTTTCACGGGGAACTCACTGTTCCTTCGCGAAATAAAAGTAAAATGATAATGCACAAAGCAAATAGGATAAAATTTTTCATGGTACACGTCGTCTGCACGAATTAACTTACGATTATTGAAATTGTGTTCTATCCGGCAGAATATATAGACGAAATTAACAGGAAAACATGGAGCGGCGCTAATTAACTTGTCAATCTATCCTTGAAAAGAGTTTGAGTTCAGTGGACGTTCGCGGTGACACACGATGTGAATTATTCTCTTCTATCGTGAATTATTCTCTTCCGCTTTATACGTGAATTGTGCAACTCTGCTTCAAGCGTATGACACGTTTTTCATTGTCTTTTTGTTAGACCCTTTCATATAGCCAGGAAAACTGATTTCATAACGTCGAATAAAAGGAATTAGGGACGTGCATCATGCCATTCCGATGTTTGATTTTGATAAAATTTCATGCCTAGAAACTCGGAAGTAGGACAGTTTTGTAGATAATTAAAGATGTAATGTGATTTGCCGCCAATTAGCTTGTCGGGACGTTGATTTACTCGAACCGATCGATTGGATATCGATGCGGTGGGAGAATGATCTGAAAGTCAGAGGTAATACGAAAGTAATCGCAAAACAAAACTAGCCGCCAGCAGCAGTGTTCGTGGGAATTCTACAAGTGAATTGATATTGGAAACACGAAATGCATGTTAAACTTCTGGTAAGTAAAGAAATTATTTATAGTAGTTTTCTATTTAGACGTACACTTCTCGTGGATTTTATTTTTGGATATCACAATTCAAATTCGAAGGGGTATTTCATTCGAGCGTTTCTTTAACATTAATATAATTTATTTGACAGTACAGTCTCTTTTCGAAATTCTTATTTATTCACCAAAACTGTTATAAAAAGTAGAATAAATGGAATATCAGCATTGTATCACGAAAAATCAATGAACCACGGAAGCGCGTGAAAGCGAAACTAATTGAAGATCAAAGGCAAGTTACAAGTATGTCAAATGTAGAATAACTTATCTTTCAGTTCAAACGTGAATCTCATTTAAATAGAAAATTAACATAACATTTTTAAATCAGTTTTATAGGCTTTGACTGGTATAATAATTATTGTTGCGTTACTCTGATCTATTTAGTTTATACTGAACGCGCTTCTGACATTTGCGATCGACGTTTCGTGGGCTGGCAATCATCGACTTCACAGAAAGAGTAAACAATTATCTTTGAATCATGATTTGAACCCGGTAACAAAGAGGAACAATGAACAGTTCCGAGCACAAAAAACCAAAGCAGGCAAATCGGATAAACGTGATAAAATGCACAGAGAAGAAACTATAGACCCGTGGAACTTATCACCGGATGAAGATCGTATACAGTTTCAAATAGAAGGCCACAAGGGACCACAGACCTACATATTTGGATTCGATACTGGATATGGGTACATTTTTTTTATCTCGGCTAATTTAATTAAAGTTCGGGAAATAAAATTGTTTGTTCTCGTGATTATTTTATAAAAATTAGATTTATTTATTTATTATAAACGCTAATTTAGAATCTGCATACATACATACAAATGGAAATCGGTACACATTCGTGAGGGATATTTAACTTACACGCGTTACGTACAATTGTTTTCAGGAAAAATAGACAATACAGATTAGAAGAGAGGTATCGGAACGGCACAATAAAGGGACAGTACGGTTACTACGACGCGATGGGTAAGTTGAGGAGAGTAAAATACATTGCCAGTCCTTTGGAAGGGTACACAGAGATACATCATGAGAGCAACGTACGAAGAATAGAAAAGTAATTGTAAACAATAAGTAGCGTGCTTTAAAAAAAAAACAATTCGTGGGATCAAATCCTTTATTTAACAATAACAATAACTGCATAAGAAAATTAATAAAATGAATAGAGAGAAGTTTTTCTAGAAGACGTTATACATACGCTACGTGTTCACGTATCATATGCTTACGACACGTGAATAGGTACGTATAGCTTTTTGTACAATTGCATTGTACTCGCCGGCTTTCAAAAATATTCAATAAATATAAAATAAAAATATATTAAGGTAAAATGATGCACGTTCGTTTAAAAAAATTTTCAATCAATGTTTTGTGCATAGATGAACAATTATTTATGTATAAAAAAGGTACATCCTTTCAAACTAAATAAATAGCTTCAAAACAACAGTTAAAAACTTGTAACTTCGATTGGAATGTTCCCCAATAATTTAAAAAAGTTGTATCTCTTTTTAACAGTTGTCGGTATCACATTCCAAAAATTTACAAGTTTGAACTAAACTAAAACGGATCTTTAAGTTTCTGAAATGCTAACAAAATCCATAGAGAAACAAAAATAGCTAATATAACATATTGTTTTAATCGTAACAATACGCTTATTTGATCGAAACATTCGACTATATCTTCGCGCCTAGAAGTATTTATTCTTCCGAAGTACTGTATACCTGTAATCTAGAACTAGTAACCCGTTACAACCCACTACTAAATTAGATTAGCAATGATCATTACACCCACTACAGACCACCATTTGACCCATCACTAAGAGGTATATTTAACACGTTGACTGTCATTGGAAGATTATGTAGATATACAGAACGAAACACCCATACTGAATTTTCCGTAAGATTCATACATAAAAAATAAGCAGTCTAGCTTGATATGCGTATGACAGTTAATGCGTTAATAGGAATATGCGGATCGTCCCGAGACCCACGAACAAACGGAAGAATTCCATCAAAATTAGAAGACGTATTATTGGAGATCCTCAAAGTCAAAGACTTAATTTCCTCATTGGGCCCAAGTTTGATCGTCCCGCTTCAATCCTGTGATCTCTCGGGCATTCGCACATGCCTAGCGAATAGCAATACGAGCATAATCTCCAAATTAGACTAGCGTATATATGCAGAGGAGTATTGCTGCAGGAAGAATATAGCACGTTGAAGAATAGTCGAGAAAAATGTTTACCACCTCTCGAACTTGAACCCTTACGTGTTTATGAGAGTTGATCTTTGATTTTGTGAACCCAGAGTAATGATATGATAGCAATCACATGGATAAGATATCTTATTTGGAGATTGTACTGCAAAAAAGCCCAAATACTACTGTAACGTGTTTCACGTAGTAATTTGTACAAAGAGTAGTTGGGCTACAGTGAAGACAATTTGAAGATATTCATTCGGTTATGATAATGGTCCGAATTTTTCTACACCGCATTTTTGTAGTTGCTCTATGCTTTCCGTTCAGTTCGACTTTTTGCCATCAGTTCCGTATGATGAGGATTTACTTATCTCGGAAGCAGATATCGACTTTTGCATAAGCACGTGGACTGAAATTACAAGAATAATATAAATTCTTCAACGATGTGATTAATACTGTACTAAGAATATTGAAAGATACTTACAAAGTGTAATGATAGCTACACCAATCGAGAAATAAAGGATTGATCCAGATAACAAAAGATTGATCAAATAATAGAGTATTGGTACTAGAATCACTGTTGACCAGAAGATTGTATTCAGACAAGAATGTAATCTTGGTTTCAATACATATTCTTGCATTCTAGGCACTCCGCTCGTTGCGAAATAGTCACCCGTTTTTTCGAAGCTTTCTGCTAAACGATCCTAAAATCCAAATAACACAAAAACCAATTTTAATAATGCTGCTACATTGCATGCTTCTGTAGACTAACGAAAGTTACAAAAAACCTTAAATGTTGTCTTACGCATTGTCGCACGAATTATTAAATGATTGAGGAGTACGTAGAATAAAATAAATCGAATTAAATTAAGTAGCGTACTTTTCTTTGAAAAAGTTCGTGTAGCCATTTGGCAGCAGCTTCTTCGTTATCTGGCACTTCTTCCAACGGAATCCTTCTTAAGTACAAGTGCGCATTCACTGGTTTTCCCAATAATAAATTCGTTAATGATGGTTTGTTCGGTTCGCTCGATTTGAAATGTACTTGGACGTCATAAATAGCGGGAATTTTTCCAC
>SHCU01000167.1:97150-121214 GCA_004307685.1 Ceratina australensis | reverse complement strand
ATCCTTCTTAAGTACAAGTGCGCATTCACTGGTTTTCCCAATAATAAATTCGTTATTGATGGTTTGTTCGGTTCGCTCGATTTGAAATGTACTTGGACGTCATAAATAGCGGGAATTTTTCCACGCATATGCGGTATACTCGACACGAAACCCTTCGTTCGTGGCGTCAAATGATATTTCAAGACCGGAAGACCCTTTTCTTGAGCGAACTTTTGACTGGCCTCTAATTTTCGTTCTGTGAAACGTGTTCCCTCAGGATACAAAAGTAACTGCGAAGGTTATTTTAAATAAAATAATAAAATCCGAAAGTAATTTAAAATAAAGACATACGATAGAAAAACTTTACAACAAACAGAATTAAAACAATTTTATGATAAGAAAATCTCAATTACCCATATACTGGTTGGATAATTAGCAAGTTCAGTGATCTGTGTACGAATTATTTCTTGATCCTTCTTCCAGTCCCTTTCCAGAAATATCAATTCTGCGAATTTCCATGCCCAGCCTATTGTTGGTATGTATTGCAGTGACTTCTTTGCATACGCCTTACAATTCTAAAACAGGTATCTTGATAATACGTGAATCCAATCTTTATGTGGAATAACTTGAGTGCAACTAACACCAAGTACTCCGACGCGTTCAGCCATAGCCCATCCAGAAAGCCAGTCTATTTCGTAGCGGTGGTTCATTATTAAATATGCATGTTCTTTTCCAAAATGTTCTTCATAATCTTTTTTCTCCATGTAAGCAATGGTATTTGAGTGAGACCACCAATCTACTAGAAATACCAGCTCTGAAAATTGAATCAAGTTTTACTGCATATATTAAACATTGGTTATATCAAGACATATTAAATAATATTTATAATTCAATAAATAATATTATCGCAAAATGATAGACTTACGAGCATAAAAGGAATAGCAAAGATAATAGTTAATCCTCCGATAAAAGTATCTGGAAAAAGGCCTGAGGCTAATGTACAAACAGAGTTGGAAGAAATTGATTATCAAGCCTGATGAGAAAAATGTTATAGCAAACATCAGGTGTGTCATGTTGGATGACATAAACATTGCCAGCAGCCCCATTTTTCAAGATTTCTTTTTTTCTGTGCCTGTGTGGTCAATGAAAGTAAATCATACATACGTATCTCTTTAATCTCTTTAATTTCAATGCCTGTAATAAAAGGAAAACAAGAGAATGAAACGGATGAAATAAATACTATTATAAATATATTATTTTCCATTAAAACATAAAGTGAAACACTGATATCTTTACTAAATTCTAGCAATGCTTCCAAACGATTGCATAAAAAATGAACGATAAGAATAAAGATGTAAATGAAACGAATAATTGTTATCACCGCGCTTTACTTTACATTACATAAGGAACTCATTAATTTCGTTTTTCTTAAAGCGTAACACGCCATTCTGATCACTGTGCCGATTAAAATTACGCATTATTTATAACATAATTTTTCGGACAAGCTGTATAACCCTCACCTTGTTGAAGAAACGTTCGAAATACTTATTATTGAATAAAAGACATTACGAAAATATTAGAAAAACATTCTTCGAAGTGTAAACTTACATAATTTCGGGAGAGATTAACTAAATACATAAGAGTTCCATCATCATTGTCTCCAGAAAAGTAATTGCATGAATAATCATTACGAGCTTGCGATAGTGCATAAAATCTCGGATCAAAGGATAATTGAAATAATTTATGAAGAATTGCAATCGATACGATATATTAAAAAACAGATTAAACTTTTATGAGACGATGCGGCGAATTGTGTATAATATTTTTCGAATTCAACTCACCTGATTCGAATAAGCTGCAAAAAAAAATTTGTCACACGACACGACTGAGCTTCATTCACCTCGGCACTTTAGTAGTCTGTTCGATTGAGCGAGACTAGTAACCACTAGTAATAACAACCGTATCGACAACAATAGAGGAGGACGAGGGATTTCAAGAAAATGTGCTAATTCGCCGTTAGTCGCGGTTACTCGAGCGTCGATCTAGAGTGAAACGAAAGGACACTGATTGGTGGAAAGTTATTAATGGTCATTAATTCTTTATCATCGTAACATGAATCGCTTACTGATTTTCTAACGAACAAGCTAGTATATTATTAGTAGTAGCAGCCAGTCTTTAATATAACAAGATAATTATGCAACGCTGTGACGAATGCTTATGACTAGCAGATTCTATTCTTCGGGGTTCAACTTTCCTCACGGTTCGGCAATCGTGTTATCTTAACCGCGTGCATAAGAATGATTTTTAGACCGGGGTCAAATCTCATCCTCATTGTATCTCGGCATAGATATTCGTTTTAACATTTCAAATCTAGATAGAGTCGATTTGGGATTGTAACAATACACATTGGGTTCACATGTCTGGACTGTTTTCCTCCTCTCCAAGCAATAAAAAACTGCTCGAAGTCTGATAGATTCTTTTTATAGTCAATTTTATTTTCGATATTAAATAATTTTAGATTAGAATACATTGGAAGCTTGGAAAATTTCATTGCTGCGCACTTATTATTTAATCACATGTAATAAAAAATTAATGAAGCAGTTTCATGAGCAACTGCCATCCTGTAAGATACCTATCTTTTTTTACGTTAACATTTAAAAAATGTTAAAATGAGATACTCTTATCTTTTCTATTTATCTCTATATTTCTATTGATGTTCCAAATAAATAAAATATGAGTGCTAAAATCTGTTTTATGTACCACTTACTTATGTCATGTGTTAAAATTATAGTTTTAAAATCAACTGCTGTACAATTCTTATAATATTCTATAAAAAATCTTACAGAGAAAATACATTTGCTATTTACAACCACGAGAGCATCGTCATTAAACATTTTTGCATTGCATCCATAGTTTTTATCTCTCATTTATATTTCGACATCTCCTGAATATGCTACTCCTTCGACTTTTTGGCGTTATTATAACAGTCTGCAAGAAAATATAATGTGATAGAAAAACTTAGATCTTTTGATGTCATGCTATTAAAAGAGACAGGGTATACATAAAGCTGATATAAAAAATATGCAGATTTATTAATTACTCACTTCGTTCTGACGTCGTGCTGAGGTAAACAAATTTCTCAATCTTCCCGGCGTTATAGTTATTCTGTCCTTATTTCTGTCTCGCAGTGCTCTTGAAGTAGGACTCTTTAATTCATTACTCTGCAATTTGAATTGATGAATAAAATATCATTTTTTTAAATCCTACTAATTTCATATGAATTAATGCATAGAAAATAATTTTTTTAAATCACATTAATTTCATATGAATTGTGTATTACCTGCAATCTTCCTCCATTCTTAGCAGGTGTTGGAGGACCAGGTTTTTTGTATGATGACTAAGAAATAAATGAAAAAAGACTAAATAAATGATTTTATCTAAAAACGTAATGAATGATAAAAGTAAAGCATACTTGAGTTTTATCCTTTTTCCTAACTTTCTGTTCAGGAAGCAAACTTTGACTTAAGCTATCGTTAAATATGTCGTCTGACGCAGAACCTGCCTACAATTAGATTTAAAAAAACGTTATTATCGAGACAGCGTACAGTCATATCAGAGATTATATACCTTGATTTCTTCTTCCGAAAATGGTAACGGATGAAATTGCATTTCAGCAGGATAAGATGATTTCAAATGAGGTTTGCAGAGAGCATTCCTTTTTTTCAAGATAGATAATCTGTCTACATCAAACGTGGAATTACCGTCTTTCATGTCAGCTGGTAGATAACAAATAAATTAATTAAGAACCAGAGTTAGAATAATGATTTAAAAAATGTTACCTAAGTAAATGTGGTCAAGCACTTCTCCCTCTTCATCTTCTGCATTAAACGCATTACCCATTGCCTGTATGCTTCTAATACTGTATCTTCTCTCGTACGACGACTGTTCGTGTACTGTTGTAAATTTCTGTATAAGTTCATCTGGACTTTCTCCTAAACCCTTTTGTGTGTATCTAGAAAAATAGATTTAAAAGATATCTGTAAAATATCTAAAGAAAATCAATACTTTTCTATTATATAAAATATGTGCATAATGATACTAATCTTACTTGGAAATTTTATTTTCTATCGATGAAAGTATTTTTCTATCTGAACACTGGCATTTAGCTTTCCATTCAGCTAATTCCTTCTGCAATTTTTCTCTCTCTTGTTGCTCGCTCAACAATTTCTCACCGATGTTCCAATATCGTGAGCTCATGTCAGTTACATGCGCCTTATACTTGTTTAATTCATCCGCCTGTTTACGATACTGCAGTTCCATCTTCTTTTGTAACGATTCCAATCTCTCTTGTACGGATTGCTCCTGCTCTTGGTTCAGCTTTTTTATTTGTTCATTATATGTTGCTATCTATAACGTTTGTAAGCGAATCATAATTAAAGCAAAAATGAGAAATATTAACATGCCTACCATGTTCTGTTTAATCTCGTCGACTTTAGATTTGTACTTATTGTGAAGTTCTTTCAATCGCTCCTCGTGCATTGCTTTAGTTTCATCGTATTCTTTCTGCAGTTGTTCTAATTGCGAACATCTCTCCTTCAAAGCTTTCTCTTGTGTTTTTAATACCGCATCCTGATTAGTCCTGACTTCTTGCAGATTCGTGATCACTTCCTTCATCTTCATTTCAGAAATATTTGATTCCTTCAATAAGTCATCATATTTATTCTGTAAAAGTTCTAATGTTTCTTGTTTTAGTTTCATATCTACGTCCAGTTGATCTAAACGAATTTGTTTCTTCGATAATTCTGTCTCCAGTTCTTTCTTCTNCAGAAATATTTGATTCCTTCAATAAGTCATCATATTTATTCTGTAAAAGTTCTAACGTTTCTTGTTTTAGTTTCATATCTACGTCCAGTTGATCTAAACGAATTTGTTTCTTCNNNTATTCTGTAAAAGTTCTAATGTTTCTTGTTTTAGTTTCATATCTACGTCCAGTTGATCTAAACGGATTTGTTTCTTCGATAATTCTGTCTCCAGTTCTTTCTTCTTTGCATCAGCAAGGTCTTCAAGGGTTTTAAGCTTATGTTTAGAAAATTGTTCTTCAATATAACTGTTGTATAACATCTTATAGCTATTGAAAATACTTTTGCTCTTTTCTTCATTGTATTTTTGCTGTTCATTTATATGGTTTAGTATATTTTTCTTCATGGAGCAAAATTCTACTTTAAAAGTTTCAATATTTTTCTTCAATGCTTTGATACGTTTCTCGGAAGTCTGGATTAATGCATTTTTTCTATCGATTTCCCGTTTGTAGGTGTCCATGTCCTTCTCCAAAGCTTCTTTCCGCAATTCGACTTGTCTTAAATGTGAAATTTCCTCGGAATTTTTCTTTATAATAGTATTAAGTTCGTTAACTCTTGTTGTACTATTTGTAATAGTTTCCTTAAACTTCTTAATTTTCGCAATGTTCTGTTTATCTCTTTCTTCCAGATCAGATATTTGTGACTGGTAAGTTGCTACTTTTAAGCTTGCTTCCTCAATAGCAATATTTGCCGATTCTAATTCATTTTGAATTAAATTGTATTTCCTGCTAAAATCACACAATATTGTCTGGATACATTCTATGAGACCATCAATTGTTTTATTATCCAGGCTTTCTGGGCAATCAGTTTCCAAATACTTAAGTGTAATTTCTTTTAAGTTTTTATTGTACAAATCTATAGAGGTTTTATATGAATTATTTTGCTCTGTTAGAGTTTCTATGCATTCGAGATTTTCGTTTATTTGCAATTTGACTTCAGCCATTTCACTGTTTAAATTACTATTATTTACACTTTCAATAGACAGTGATTTTTCTAAATCATTTATTCTTCCTTTCAAACTATTTATTTCCTCGGTTAAAGCAGCTTTTGATTGTTCAGCATGTAATAAAGACTCCTTCTGTGAAGTGCATAGTGCTTTTAAGTTCTGACATCTGGTTATTAACGAATTTTCTTTCTTCTGCAGGGAATCAATTTTCTTATTTAAATTACTGACATTTTCATTTAATTTCACTTCTGTATTCTGTAACATTTGTATCATCTCTTCCAATGCATTTATTGCATTTTTATACATTTCAGTCGTAGATTTTAACTGCTTATTTGATAATTCCAGTTGAGTTTTCAACAAAGAAGATTCTTCCTTCGCTTCTTGTAATTGCATTTCAATTACAGTACTCATAGTTTCGCTACTGTTGAATGATGATGATGGAGAGTGCAAGGGTACTATACCATCCAGTTCGAAGCTCTGATCTGCCACAGATCCTTTCACATGACTGCGTAATTCCTCGTTTGTTATTCTCAAATTCGCTAATTCTCTGTCCTTAATCTCCATTTGATGTTCCATATTTTGTAAAATCTTTTCATAATTTTCTATCTTGTCTTTCAAACAACCACATTGCTGTTTTACACATGCCAGCTTTTTCCTCAAAGTTTCATTGTCAGTTTCAAGATTGTGTATTTCACATTGCTTTTCTCCCAGTTGATCTTCCAATTGATCTATTACCTTCCTATAATGTCGATCAGAGCTTATCACATTTTTACTTTTCTTGCAGGATTGTGGTGTCTGCACTGTCAACCTTTCTTCCTTTAATGCTTTTATCTCTGCAATTTTTTCTTGCAGCTTCATTTGCAAACTTTCTATTTTGCTTTGATGAATTTTCAAGTCATCCTGTAAGTCAACTTTCTCAAGCCTCTCTACTTCTAATTCGCTCTTCAATATCCTCAATTCCCTATTCTTCTCGGATAACAATTTATATCTCTCAACCGACTGCATGGCAGGAGATGTAAAGAACTCTGTAAGAGTTTTTGACGTAGGTGTTGTACATATTCGTAATCCATCATTCTCTACTTTAGCAATCACAGTTTTCAAAGTTTCTTTCTTTATAATTTTTCCATATGGTATAATAGCTTCAAGAAAAGTTTTGATCTTAACTTGCGTCTCATGTTGCAAGTTGTTACACATGGAATTCTGAAATAATGATTCCTGAGATGCACGCAACAGAAACAAGGATGCCGTAAACACCTGTTCCATCCCTCCAAAATCTTTATTAACGCATTCATACTCTGGATATTCATCTTTTAAGAATTTGAATACAATGTTTTCTGTATCTGAAGTGTTTTTAATACCATCCCATGAAAATAATTCTATTAATTTTTTATACAGTTTTCCATCATCCAACTCGTTCAAATTTTTAACGTTTGCTTCTAAAACGTCTAAACAATTTATCCATTCCAACAGAACTTCACTCCACATAATTTAAAGTATACGTATTATTTTACTTTAAAGATGCTTTGTTAACGCTTCTTACGCTTCTAAAGTTTCACTTGTGTATCATCTATTGAAGGTAAATATACGTTTGATTTCAAATGGCTTATTGCTTTCTTCAGTTCGCAAGTGGAACCAAGTGGAGCTACATCATAATAAAAATGTCCCTACATTTTAATGAGATTCTCTGAATTCTTGCGACTAAATTCTTTGATGATATTGTTCCATCATTTTTAAGGAGATAAGAAGACGAACGGATAGCGATGGCTGAGAATTATCGTGCATCAACAATAAATACTTATTATTTCGATCAGTCTTTCTATTTATCTAATCTTCATTGATATTAAGTTGATAGCATTGCACTGCCTATCGGCCAACCAGCGCTAGTCATGACACGCCCCTGGAATATTCGTTTTCGGTGACTGAATGCGAATGCGGGTCAGGGGATAAACAGTTTCTCGATAAATTTTACATTGATTTCGTAGCTTCCATTGATTGATGCTCTGATCGAAGTTCGCTACACTTTCTCGATCATTTAAAATGGTAAGTTTGATTATCCTGATCAGTAACTGGACAGTACATTTCATCTTTAACTGTACTAAGTTCCTATTGAAATTACCCACAAACAGTAAGACTTCATTCTGTCGTTCAACCATTATTTAATTTATTTCGTAAAAATTTCTTTAATAAAAATTCTGAGTGTGTTACATCTCATTAACACCATCAACTATTTTTTGGCCTAACCTCAAACCAAATAAATGTCAAAATGGCGCCATACATTGACATACATTCCGCAAAAACTTTAATTTTTTATGAAAAATTTATCTGTATATAAATTTTTTCATATTTACTCGCATTTCCTTATTGCAACATCGTTTCCATAATTCAGATTGTAGTATAAAATGCATGAACCTGCTACATTGTATTGTGCCTTACATTGTTGAACACAATCATGAATTATTATATTTTTATTACTTGATTCTTTATTCCAAAGACGGAGAAGCAGATGGACTGCGCGTTAGACTTGATGAGAAGACTGCCGCCTCAACAGATCGAAAAGAATTTAAGTGATTTAATAGATTTAGTGCCATCGCTATGCGAGGAACTTTTATCTTCCGTTGATCAACCCTTAAAAATAGCAAAAGATAAAGAATCTGGAAAAGATTATTTACTCTGCGATTACAACAGAGATGGAGATTCATACAGGTAAAGTCACAAGCTTCATAATTGTAATATAATTATGTTAATTTTGAAAATATTTTCTCAGGTCTCCTTGGAGTAATACATATGACCCGCCATTAGAAGATGGTTCAATGCCTTCTGAGAGACTTAGGAAATTAGAGATAGACGCGAATCATGCGTTTGATCAATACAGGGAACTATATTTTGAGGGTGGTGTTTCCTCTGTCTATCTGTGGGACTTGGATCACGGTTTTGCGGCAGTTATACTGATTAAAAAAGCAGGCGATGGTTCGAAAAAGATCAAAGGTTGCTGGGACTCTATTCATGTAGTGGAAGTTCAGGAGAAAACCAGCGGTAGGACCGCGCATTACAAATTAACTTCTACCGCGATGCTTTGGTTACAAACCAATAAGCATGGATCTGGAACAATGAACCTTGGTGGGAGTCTCACTAGACAGGTTTGTTCATGCTCACACAATTAGTTTTAATATTTGCGTAAATCCGATCTTCACATGATATTTGTCTTTAGGTGGAACAAGATGCTCAGATAAGCGAGAGTTCTCCGCACATCGCCAACATCGGTCGCATGGTCGAAGATATGGAGAATAAAATCCGAAACACGCTAAATGAAATTTACTTCGGCAAAACGAAAGATATCGTGAATGGTTTAAGGTCTGTACAATCTCTAGCCGACCAGAGACAACAGGCCGCTCTGAGACAAGATCTCGCGGCCGCGTTGCAAAGGAGAAACGCCAATAATTGATCTTCCGAGGAAGACGAGCTCTCCTTCAATCTTGAAGAGTGTCAATAAAAAAAAACGAAAAAGAAGCAAACGAGAAATCATAAATGATGTAATTAAGATTCAAATGCTTCAGTGAGTAACACTGTGGCAAAAGAATTTTGGACAGTTTCCTGTGATATACAGGGTGCAACGGTAAAGATGAATTTTTCCTGAAGTATTAAAAAGAATAATTGAATATCAATTATTAATTATGTCGAGATTCTGAATAAAATATTGAGAGACATTACGAGTGTCTAGATTTTATATATATATATATATATATATGTGTGAATGCAATGTATACGTATAAATATATAGGATGTGCTTAAAGGTATGTAACATCTTAGCTAAAACGTTGCATTTAAACATCAAATTGACTTTACAATAATTCGTTCATAGAATACGTCACATAATATATCTTACAAGTTCTCTTTTTAATACATTTGAAACAGTTTTATATACTTGTTTATTGCTCTTTTTGTGCAATCTCTTTTTTACTAATTTAGATATATGTACTTCTATTGAGTGTTAGCGTTGAACAAGTATTATTATGAAGCTAAGATACATTTTCATAGTCCTTGTTTATTATTAATTTTATAAATCGCTGTATATCCCTCGTTATACATTTATCCGATCAGAACTTTATTTATGCGAATGTACAGTCTTTATAATAATACTTCTAACGCATCTTCTCGTTTCTCAATGAAATTCATCCAGTTCATGTGCACAATTTTTAGTATACATAGATGTAAGTCGTCAAACATAATTTATACCTGTATAAACGTGTCTCATTTTTACAACGAATAAATTTAAATAGGAAAGCAGTTGCGTATATATATATATATATATATATAATATATATATGTATATAGCACATTCAAGATGCATTCGTGTTACATATCTTTAAGACGTTCGACGTGTGCATGGGTGTGCGTGTATTTTACCTGTGTTCGTGGTGCTCGCAGTTCGAGCAAAATATATATATATATATATTTATATTATAATATACATACATATATGTATATATAATGGCACTCGCAATGTTTTTTTAATCATTAATAACAATTATTAATAATACGAGATATAAGAGTATTAATGTTTGAAAAATGTAGGAATATTAAAGAGAATATTTGCGAATAAACTTCTAACGAGTTGTTCAATGATTTCGTCGCCCAAATAATTTAATGTCATATGTTTATCTGTTCATGTTTACAATTAAATTTAATCTGTTTTATTATAATCGGTTTCGTCTAATACAAAGCTAATATGAAAGATTGTTTAATGCAAATAAAAGGATTACGAACTTCTCGAGGAAAACTGATAAAAATCATGTTAACTGATCGAACGAATGTAAAATTGCTAAGTCAATTAATACTGTAAGTCCTCTCTCTTTTCCTTTAAATATTATCGAAGGTTGGTATAAAAGCATTAACGGGCTTTTCTCTCATTTTATTTATCCATTTATCCTCCATCGATTTTCCGTCGTATAAACAAATGCTCATTGATATTCCATTTATTTACTTATATACCTTTTTATATGTCTGTTTTTGTCTGTTTCTCAAATCCCATAATCGTGTACTTTCGCATACGGGTACGTTAAGTATTCTCCTCATATACTCTGCCACTGCGTGTATTTCGTATATGTGTTCGTCTATTCGCGTGTGTATATATTTTATTTCTTTATATACGCCAATGCTGGTGATCTTCTGTATTTTTTTTTATTCCTTTTCTTGTTGAAAACATTTATTTTTTAAAAATATTATCAAAGTGCAATCGAATTTGTTCTACTACGAATTTAACTGGTGTGTTAATTATGAGGGTGCACATAAAATTTAATAATACTTCAAGAATATTTTTCAATATAAACAAATTCGATCAAAATATATTGATAACTACGTTAGACGAAATAAATTTGATTAATCCATAGGATCTCATTTATTATCAGACATATTAGGTAGCTACATACTAAAGATATAATTGATAGATTAAATCAAGTCTTTTTTAACGCTAAAAGTAGTTTGAAAATATTCTCGAAATATCGTGTCATCCGTGCTTTTTGCTTTGCCGAAAATTACTCTACAATTAGTTCATTAAAAATCGTAAGAACTTAAAGAGAACGAGACCAGCAATGGTGCATAATTAATTAAACCGAATGTCGAGAAGCAGAAAGAAATGGTTTCCGTCTTCTCGTCGTTCAAATACGATCGTGTGAGGCCGATCGCGATTGATTCGTTCTTTTTTTCATCTTCAGTTCTTTTATCGATTAAATTCATTTATCTAGGTCGTCTTAATCTTAAATTAGTCTGCTTAGATTATAGGTAGCTTAGTTGCTTCTTATCATTCATTTATATATATATTTTTTAACTTCCTTACGTTTTCTTTTTGCTTTTCTCATAGATAATATGGTCTGATTTGAAAAGTTTGAACGCGTGCAACTTCGGCGAAGTCACAACCGAAACTTCAAGTCAGAAATCGGAAATCAAGCCGTTATTAAACTGAAAAATTTCAGAATTGCGAGCTTGATGTGTAACATCTTATATGCACGCACACACAGTCTAAAGTACAAACCGAATTCCGAAATTTCGTGTTAGGATTTATGTCTATATAGGAGTGTTAATATTCACCGAGGTTCGGAGTTCAAAGTTTATCTCAAAGCATCGCCAAACATTTCGTTTGAAAATGGTTAAATACAAAATAACACTGGCTATACGTATGAATTCTTAAACGGAACCGTCTTTTCTTTCTCCGATTTTCACACAAAATTAATAAAAATTTATTAGATCTATGTAAAAAAAGTTATTCTCTTTCTTTAATTTCTCATTCTTTTAACTGTAAGGTTCAAGCGAGAGATATTATAATCATTTATATACATCACTGAAAAATGATATTCATGGTTTTCTTTACAATTGTGAATAAAATTTTAGAATTAAATTTTTAATAAAACCAAGAATTTTTAAAAGTGAAAGTTTACAGGAATAGATATCAACCGGATAGAAAGTTTCCGGTGAGATGAAAGGTTTTAGCGATTTTTGTTAAGACACAAATTTTTTTTGTTTCAAGTGAAATACTCAAATCTCATAGATACTTAATAAAGATTAGATAGGATTATAAGTATATAAAAAAAAATTCGAAATCAAAACAAGGAATTCTAAATTAAGATTGATTTTCTAAAACACAATCTTTAAGAATAAAGGAAAACACAAAACTGTGTAGAGTTCAAATTGAAGAAGAATCAAAACTTTTACCAATACAGTGTTTTCATTGAAAATATTAATTCATCAAAAACAGAGGGTCCATCAAAATAGAAAATTTGACAGATTTTGTAGGAACAATCGAAATTTCAAAATCAAAATACATAGGCAGGCAAGGGATTTCATCTAAAGGGAATAAAACTGTTACTTAACATAAATAATTAGAATTCCAAGGTACTGGAATTTCAATAGAATCATACTGGAATTGCACAGCATTCACAGAATGATGTAATTGGAATTCCAATAGAATTCTAATTCGAGAATTTTTGTTTGAAATCACAAATCAGAACGAAATATATGACATAGTCCTCTTTCGGTAATTTCTTGTTGTCAAAACTGCCATTTTAATCTCAACATTTTAAACCGTCAAAGACATTCATTATTATTTTCCAAGGTCTCAGCTGATACTGTTTTTCGATTTATTCTCTTTTTATTACTTTTTTTTATTTTATTTTTTGTAATTATTTAATTATTCGTAATCCTTTCCTCCCTCACACTTACACGCTCGCGCACGTTCTTTTTTGCTTCCTTTCCTTTATTATTATTCTTTTAAAAGTTTGCCTCTTCCCCTTTCCTTGTTCTTGCCATTCTTCTCAGTCCTCTTCTCCTCCTGTCTGTTTCCCCCACTCCTCTTCTCTATTTGTTGTTGGTAATAGTTTTTATGTTAACCATTGATCATCTCAATATTGTATCTTAGGTTTCTTTTAATAATATATTAGCTGTGTGTGTTTTTTCTTTAATGTGATGGTGGAATCTGGACTGAACACAATTATTTATCGATGGCAGTGTTAGTTTTGATGGCGATCACAACTTCTTCACCGCATGCTTTCAGCACAGTGCACTGAAAAATACAAAATGATTCATCATTTCACAGTGAATATTTATTTTATTAGCAATCATATCTCTTGATAAAATCAAATGAACTTACAAGAAGCTCTTTTCCAGCTTCGTGATCAGCACGTAACTGAGCACCTAATTCACCGTCAGGAATTTTTAAATCTTCACGAAGTTCGCCATTATCAGCCATCAGGCATAAATAGCCATCATCAGATATGTCTGCTAGCTGTAATATCATTCAGAACATTATATTACAAAGAAAAACAGAATCTCAGGGATAATCATTAGATAATGACATTAATAGATACCTGATAATCTTCTCGCTTAACAAAGGGCACATCCATGTTGTGCGTAGAGGGACAAATATCTTCATATTTTTTCGAAGTGAAAATATCGATGCCTACGAGATGTACCTTGGCATGACCGTGTTTCCCAGTTTTTGATGTTGACATTTCTACAATTTTACACGGTCGTGATTTGAGCATTACGAACCCGTTCTTGCGTAGGGCTGAGCACTGCATTGGGTAGGTTACAGAAGCACCGGAGTCTCCGGTCTCGAAGTGAGTATCTTCTATGTCTGCCATCCTTAGTTTATTGTTTCTCCGAAATTATAATTCGACTTCTGTTGACAATGAAATTAAAACTTGCATAATTATACAGATCAGTTAAACATACTTCGATATAAATAACATAAAAGAGATTAGTACACTCTTTTTAACACTTTTTGTAATAACTGTCTTTCGCATAAAATATATTTCTTACAAAATTATCAAACACCTCTTGCTTTGAAAAGAATACACAATTCATAACAAATAATAAAGAAAATTACTGTATTAGATGAAAATAGAACATTGCAATACAACTGCAAGGAGTATGTGATATACTCAAATATTTCATCATATTTTGTGAAAATACATCGAAATTACGTACAAAATTGGTAGATATAAATACAGAATATATAGATCTATATAGTCATTCACAATATGTTTTGAAATAACTATCTAAGCTATTATTTATTTACACGTAAAAAGCGTACAAGCACATTGGGTGCACAATGCAGTTATGAGTTTCGATCATAAACAAATGATTTGGCAAGTTATTGTACGAAAGGTTGGACAACACAAGGAACGTGTCTCATTGCATAGGTCGTAGTCATCAAAAATTCCCAAAAAAAGTCAAGAGTTTTCCGAGCTGCTACGAGCGAATACTGAGCACGAGCCGAATTTAAACAACGAGCGATTAATCGTCTACAAGATAAACATTAGCCGGATGATTTGAAGACGTGAAAATTACGGAAAAGCTTCGGTGAAAGTGATCACGGAGGATATGGAACACGTTGTGCGGGTACGATCTAACCAAAGATTCTACCCGGCTGACAGTTCCCTGGTTATCGAACCGTCTTTATGAAATATCAGTCGGGGGAGCTCGCGAAAGTCGGAATTACCTTCGAGGACGAGTTTACTGCGGTTTTTTCACCGTTTTCCTTGAGAAGATGGCGCGAAAAGGATCGCGTGCGGTTGGTTCGTCGTCGAAGTTGCCGACTCTCTCTCGAGAAACGTTCGATTGATCACGGACAACGATTGCCCGCGTTAACGCCGTTCTCGAGCCCTTGGCTTATTTATCTCGGAGCACGTTTTAACGAACTTGTTCGTGTGATCACAAGCTGATCAGCTAGACTCACCGTGAAAAAAGGAGAACAGACTGGAGATACTCACATGTGATCAAAATGGACACTCTAACCAGAAGAGCTGGCTGCGCTTGCGCGAACCGCTAATCGGCGATAGGGGGCCACCCGGATGGATCCACGGATTCCAGCCGGGAGTCGATGTGGGGGACGTTGGACGTGAAATTCTGTGCCAGTTGGAACTAGGCTTGCCATACGCTTCTCCGATTCAAGAGTGATCTCCCTTCTTTTAGCACCGGGCTACACCAATTGCATTCCTCGACAAAACAGTTGACAAAATGCCTGTTCTCTAACTTCGAAGTTTGCATCATTCAAGAATTGTCAACGCGCAGACGCTAAGCCCCGATCAACTTTGATTTAATACCAAAATAGAATAATAGAACAAAACGTGCATCAGGGTGTACATTATGTTTATTACATTGCAAAAATTTAATGAAAATGATCAACAATAATAATTTATTACAAAATTCATTTACAAGCACATCGTTGTATTGTAATAAATGCGTACAAGATAGAATTGTCAATTATGCATGTCAGACTGAATGAACTCCTTTGATAAATGCCTCGACTGATCTAATTGGTGTATCTGGCTGAATACCATGTCCCAAATTCGCAATGTATCGTGTTTTACCGAATTTCTTTACCATATCTTGAGCACGATCAATTATCTCTTTCTGAGGAAAAATAAAGTGAAAGTATATTAACTCTCTCCATAGCATACTAGAGTTTGAACATCAGTACAAACCTCAGAGGCATATAGCGCACAAGGATCCAAATTTCCTTGCAATGTAATATCAGGGCCAAATCTTTTTCGTGCCTCTGTAGCATCGACTGTCCAGTCCAAGCCTAAAACTTCATAAGATTTTGACTTCGCTAGCATCTCGAGAGAATTGATGGTTGCACCTTTAGGAAAAGCAATCTAAAATTTATTTCTGCTTTAGTAACATAAAGGAAACTGAATAGAATAATAATTTGCACATAATATCTATCTCACTAACCATTGGTACTTCAGCAACATTTTGTTCTTTTAACCGTTGCCTCACTTTCTCACTGATTTCCTTCAAGTATCTATAAGAATACTTTTCAAACAATTCATCATTCAGGAAATCTGCATGACTTTCAAACACTTGTAGTAACTGTGCTCCAGCTTTCGCTTGCATCACAAGATAATCTATTATAACATTTGTGATAAGTTGGAGAAGCTTGTGAGAATCCTCTGGATATTTATATAGCCATTCCCGTGCCTTTGTCATTGTCGAGCTACCTCCACCTTGGATCATGTAGCTCATCAATGTCCACTGACAATCAATAGACATTTGTAAATGTATATGATTTTTAAAAAGTAAGATATATTGTTTAAAAGATCTCTTAACTTACTGGTGCTCCAGTGAAGCCAATTAATGGTACTTTCCCTTCTAATTTATGCCTTGTCAAGGTAATAGCATCACCTACGTACTTTAAATCCTTTTCTACATCTGGTTTAATTAATCTGGTTAAATGGGATGGGTCTTTTAAAGGTTCAGGTATAACTGGTCCCTGTAATTCATTACATTTACATAATTTCTAATAAATATTTGTCTCCAACCAAAAGATATAAAGTAGGTGTATACCGTTCCAGGGACCATCGTAACAGTTATTCCCATTGCTTGTGGTATAACTAAGATATCAGAGAAAATTATGCTGGCATCCAAGTCAAACCTTTTGATAGGTTGCAATGTAACTTCGCAAGCCAAAGCTGGTGTTTGGCAAACAGAAAAGAAATCATGTTTTGATCTGACTTCATGAAATTCCGGGAGGTATCTCCCGGCTTGGCGCATAATCCATATTGGTACACGTTCCACGGGTTCTCCTCTCGCGGCTTTTAATATAAAATCATTTTTTAATGCTGGGAACTCCGCTTGTGCCATTATTAATGTCTAAAGTCAAGATCATTGTTATCATTAAAATTCTATCGATACAAAAGAAGATCGTAATCACTTGCATCGTTTTTGTACTTACTGTTGAGTTTCAACAATGCGATGTAGCGTGAATATTTGTTTTTGTAACAAATTAATTTTCCTGTGTTATCTTGAGTTCTGGTTCATAAATGTATTAGAGAATATTTATCAGAGAATCGAATTATAGATGAGTCATTCTCTGAACTCCTTTCTGCTTCATTAAAATATTTAATGCGAATATAAGAATGTTAGAGATAGATACACAAAGTATGAGTTGCACTTTTACGATATCAACACACTGATCTCTGTAACCTATGATAGCTGAATCATTGTTTGAAACTATGCGATTGAACGAGGAGAATCTATTATGATTTTCTTGTATTAAATTATTGCTGACACGAGTGAAGAAAATTAAAAATATTGTACGGATATATTTTTGTATTATTGTTTTATTTATCATGCATGTTCACGTATTTGAAAGTAAGAGTGATAAGGGTGAATTGTGATTGAAACGCAGTTTTATTTATTATCTCTTTTTTATTGGCTCATATTACGAAATTTTCTTTATGTATATTTTCGAAAGCTCAGCCCTTTTTCCACCTAGCGGTAAAAAGGTGGTATATAGGTACATACACATGTAATTCGTACGCACGGTAAATAGTGCAGAATAGTGCGATGGTGTGATGAAGTGATCGAGGTAATATATTATGTGTAAGAAGGGATGCTCCTCGTCTCTTGTTATGTATACGTAAAATGAGGATGTTTGTTTATAGTTGATAGTTATTTCAAACAATACTAAAGACCATGGATTACGAGTTCAAGCTAAAAACTGATACAGATAGGACGAAAGTAGAAGACTTGTTCGAATTCGAAGGATGTAAAGTCGGGAGAGGAACCTACGGACACGTCTATAAAGCCCGTAGAAAAGAAGGGTTAGTGTCACTAACCTAATGTAGAAGATCCGTAGAATTTGACAATACGGTATTTCAGGTCAATAATAATAATCTATCAGCCACTCAAAGTGTATGACTTATTTTTCGAACATCCGAGGTTTCGAATGTTCGAATAAAACTGATTCCTCATACAGATTTCATACGATTTTCAGGATTCTTAGTTACATTCGTTCATATTTAGATTGTTCTGAATATTAAACACACTTTAAAGCATAGATTTTTGTTTATTCTTATATCGTTTCACTTTCTTCGACTATGACACATGCATACTTAATGTTTCTATAGAGTACCAGATAGCGAATTAAAGTCTAGGCCAGATACTAAGGATTTTGGCTTGAAACAAATCGAAGGCACTGGCCTTTCTATGTCTGCATGTCGTGAAATAGCAGTAAGTGTTTCTGCTTAAAATATAATGTATACGATTTCCTGTCAGTCTGATGAATTTCTTTCTGCAGTTACTTAGGGAATTGAAGCATGTAAATGTGATTACATTAATTAGAGTTTTTCTATCACACATTGACCGCAAAGTATGGTTACTATTTGACTTTGCTGAACATGATTTGTGGGTACGTTCATAAATTAATACTAAGAACATCAAAGTTGCTTGTCTTGCAAATACTTAAAGGCAATTACTTATTTTTATATCTACAGCATATAATAAAGTTCCATAGAGCAGCGAAGGCTAACAAAAAACCTGTGATGGTACCAAAAGGAATGGTAAAATCCTTGTTGTACCAAATTCTTGATGGTATTCATTATCTACATTCCAATTGGGTCCTTCATAGAGATTTGGTAATTCCTTATTATACAAGAATATCATATTCATGTACATACAACTGATTTCATGTACTGTGATCTAGAAACCAGCTAATATCTTAGTAATGGGCGAAGGAAATGAAAGGGGTCGTGTAAAAATTGCAGACATGGGTTTTGCTAGATTATTTAATGCCCCCTTGAAACCTCTTGCCGACTTGGATCCAGTAGTAGTAACATTTTGGTATAGAGCTCCAGAATTACTTTTAGGTGCTAGACATTATACAAAAGCTATAGGTATGTATTGAAAAGAAACTACTATATATATTCGTCGCGTTCTCAAATGTTTTCCCTGTTTCTTTCAGACATTTGGGCTATCGGCTGCATATTTGCAGAACTCTTAACTTCAGAACCTATATTTCACTGTAGGCAAGAAGATATTAAAACTAGTAATCCGTATCATCATGATCAATTAGATAGGTACAAATTACGATGGTATAATGAGATATCAAATAAGAAAGTAGAATAAAAATGAATTTCGTTAACACTTAGGATATTCAATGTGATGGGATTCCCACTGGAGAAGGATTGGGAGGATATTAAAAAAATGCCAGAACATCCTACATTACTAAAGGACTTTAAAAGATCAAAGTTAGTATCCTCCTTTATTCGAAGTAAGAGTTAATCACTTTTTAACCAATGTATCTTTTCATAGTTATACAAATTGTTCTCTCACAAAGTACATGGATCGGCATAAAATTAAACCCGATAGCAAAGCTTTTAACTTGGTATGATTACATATAATTTCTAATCCATTCCAAACGTGTGCTCGTACGACGATTATAATTTAGACGTTTTAGCTTCAAAAATTATTAATGATGGATCCTAATAAACGAATTACCTCTGAGCATTCTATGCAAGACGCTTATTTCCAAGAAGAACCACTGCCAACAGCAGAGTACGTTTATTATCCATTCAATTTTTCATCTTATTAATTATAATTGTCTCTAAGATTAAAGAATATTTACAGTATATTTGCCGGCTGTCCTATTCCGTACCCTAAGCGAGAGTTCTTGACGGACGACGACACAGAGGAAAAGACTGAAAACAAAGCGCGGCAAAATCAGCAGCAAACAGTGAGTATATGTCGTTTTGTTCATTTCATCGTTACGTTTACTCACTGCACGAAATTTCAGCAACAAAATCAACAGCAACAAGGAAACGGTGATCACAATCACGGACAGAACGCGAAGCGTGTGAGGCTGAATGGTCCCCATGGAGCTCCGGAGTTTCATCAACACCAGAGCCACGCGATGACCCACCAACAGCCACCAGCGATGGTTTATTCGACCGCTCAACCGACGCAACCATCTAACTTTCATCAGCGTTTTTAAATTACATTTATGACTCGCCAGCATGACGATTAAATTACTAGAATTTTATGAATTCCATCGATTTATCTAACCAGAGCAGCGGTATTAATTCGCAGCATGATAATGTACAATACATAACGAAACGATTTTCTGGCATTTACTGTTCCAATGGGGGAGATATCCTGTTCGCTGCATGATCAATGTCGTATGGAGCAGTTTTTATTTCTAATAAATGAACTCAGAAAATTTTGCATAACTTCTTTATTTTATTTTATTTTCTTGCCTTCGTCAATCGCGGTTTAACAAAAATCGTGATTGACTCGAATTACGAATATCTCGAAGATTTATTGTAAGTTCAAAAAAAATGTTACAAAGTGAATTTTTTAAGTGTCCTTAAATATTTAATACGTTCTCTTTGCGCTAAGATCAGATTAGACTTGAGGAGGAAGTAATTAAAAAAAGCCAGCAATAGTTACAAAAAAGGGAAAATTGAACTGTTATAGAAAATGCAAATCGGTGTTAAGGTAAGGCAGCGGTCTTGAGGAGAAGCGACGAGGATCGAGGCGAAGCTGAATTCGAGCGGAAGCGTAGTGCGCGTGCGTTGTAGATCGCTCCTCAGGCAAGGTGGCGGTCAGTCGCGCGCTCCTGAAACGCAGTTTCCGCGAATCGGTGCTCGACGAAAAAAGTGTGCGTGCGCCGCGTGCTACCACCGATCGAGATGCCGATCGGACTACGGATCGGTCATCCGGCAGACGAGCAGTTTCTTAAATAAAAATAAAAAGGTGAGAATCGTCATCGATCGAGCGATCGACCCGATCGTTCTTTTCTATCGTTCAAAGTTTTCGTTCGCGTCCGCGAACACCTGTCAAACCTGGCCGCGCGTCTTTCCTTCGCGTCGCGAAACGTCAAAACTTCGCCCGAGCGAAAACCGAGCGTGCACGTGAACACGTTCTCCAGCTTTTTCCCCGTTCGAAGTAAGTTTGACAGCTCGGGATAGTGCATGCGTTATTCCCATTTTCGGATGAACAACCTCGCGTTGCACAATATCAAAAGCGACCTTGCGTAATAACGATGAAACAATTTTAATCGTCAACTCTAGGCAGAACTTTTTGTGAATCGCCTCGAAGTTTAAAGGTATTTCTTTACCGATGGCGTGAAAAATCTTAATTGGTAATTAAACTGTTCATTATAATTCCTTACGACTAGATATTTTGCAATTAACATTCCCGAGATCATTCTGTGAAAAAGCAATAAGGAATTAAAGAGGATATGAGGTGACCAAAATGAAATCGCAATGCTATTTGGAATTATTGGGTATTCATAAGTAAAAAGAGCGGGACGTTCCTGACCAGTATAATCCTACGAACCGGGGCCATGACCACGTTGCGACCAGGTAACCGCAATTAACTTGTATCGATTAACCATCCAAATCGCTGGCCTTAATATCGCGCAAGGAAGAGGTTCGTCAAATTTTCTAAAAAAAGGATAGTGATTTCTGTTATCTTCGCTAAATGAATCATTTCTTACAAGACAATCATCCGACAATCGGCGAGAAGAAATACATTATATCGATTCGCATTGAAAATTCTGACACGGTGTGTAACAGAAAAAAAATCGAAAGAGGCCGGGTTTTCGTTTCGCGCAAGGACGTTCAGAGTATTCTATTCCGACTTTCACGTGAAGACAAACGTGACGAAACTAACAATCGCGTATCTTTGGTATAACGCGAAAGGTTTTGTATGAAACTACTAAAAGAGATTACATTATGTTAAATCGTTATTTCAGAAACCGTTGGCATTGGAACGAAATAAAAAAAAAAATATACGTGGGATGATCCGATAGATGAAATCCGTTTCGCAATTACCCCGCTCCACCGTTCGTCTCGTTCCTCCTCGATGAATAATAATCGATCTTTACTTTATCACATTATAACGACCCAGCCCGTTGAATTATGAATGAACGGAAGATTATGGGTCCAGATTCGGAATCTACATCCAGCAGCCAGGCTTCGAGACTTCGAGATTGTTTATAACTGTTATTCAGAATTCCAAACACGAATTACATCTACACGTATACATACGTACGCCAGTTATGACTTTTTTATTGAGCTACTTCAGAATTCCATTAGAGAGTCAACGTACAGTACCTATAAAAAGTAGTGTCGTTTCACTTAGCCATTTAAATGTTAACCAAGCCCGTAGAAAGAGATTAGTATCGACGCCCGCCTTTTCTGTGAACCGATCGAAGGAACGATCCGCGAATGTATCCCAGCCGCGCACGTGCGCCGGATCTTTGGTCCGTGCCGGTTAGAGAGATCTATGGGATCATTCGGGCCAGCAGCTGAGTATCCACGATACATTTTATCCGCGAAGTACCCGGAGTCTCGAGCGAGAAACCTCATCTCCTGCGGACACGTCATTTGTTCGCGTTTCGCATTGAATTCTCTTTTTCGGTGACGAACGTCCGAAACGACATTGGCAACTTGTTTCGGTGTCGGTTAGTGAAAGACGTAGGAAGAGAGGAGAGCAGATCGCCGGCGTACCGAGCACACGCGTTTTAGCGTTTTGCGTTCTCGTACGGCACGCGAAAGAGAACGAGAACGAGAGACAGAGAAGAGAGGCGAGGTCAACAAGGTACCCGATATGGTATCCCACGTCCGCCGCGAGTGCTATTTCATGTATATGTACGCCTAAATATACACGATACACACGCAAATTCGTACGTACGCCCCGGTAAAGATCGTCCCTTCGTCTCTCGCATCTAGTATTAGCAATCGTCGCGACTCAATTACTAAATGCAGTTTTATCCGCGCGAACGATCGATCGTTACGTTTCGCCTCGAACGAAACGATCCGCGGGGAGACACGCGTGTTGTCCATGGTTCTCTGAACGGAGTTAATGATTGCAGGCTAATGAATCGATTCAGCGACGTCGGGATTATTTACCGTGGAAGGACGAGGTTTTAATAATCGCTGCGCAATCGGAACCTTGGCCGGGAGATGATGAACGCGCGCGCGAACGTCCGAAATGGTGTTTCGGAAGGCGGCCGACAAAACCAGATCGGTGTTTTTCCTCTTTTTCGATGGATCGGATCGCGGCCTTCCTAAGATGGCCAGTGACCGTAAATGCAGAGACGTGCAAGTGCGAACACCGAGGTCGTATGTAGGAACGTTTGCAGGAAGCACCGATTACTTAGTACGGCAAGGCGTACGAGCATGAATCACTTCGGCCAGCCTCTACTTACGCACACCGATCGCGTTTATATTCGGATCTCGTTTACCGACTCTGTCTCTCCCTTTCCTTGCGCGCCGATTAATTCGATCAAAACGGTGGACAGTTTGTATTTTTGGTAGGTCGAGTCCTGATTGATTCTCGCCCGAATCATGCGATTGAACTTTGGAATTATGCGAGCGATAGAGCCTGAGGGCGATGATGAGGGCGTGACCGGTTGATATAATCGTGGCCCTTTAATAATATTCGAGAATCTATTTTTAAACGTGACTAGAGGTATGCGTATGCATACGGTGACGCAATCTTATGGTCTTTCCCCTATATTACCCACTCTCCCGTTCTTCCTCACTAACCCTTTCACTCTTACTCTTTCGCGACTCTTCCTCTATTACTCTTCCTCCTTTGTTTGTTTCGTTCTCCTCGTATCGCGTCCTCCAACGCGTTCTTATAGTTTTATATGGGGCGGGAAATTTTTCCAAACGTATCCCAGGACTTTTTGGTCACGATCCGAGGATTGTACGAGCCGGGAATTGTACGATGTAGAATAAGCGGATTTTCGCGATACTCTTTTCTGCTTGGAGACTACGCGTTCTTAGTCATACGAGAATATTTATGTGACACGCATAGGAAAGAGCGCGATACGTCGATTCTCAACCTAGACCTCGTTTCAGCTTCGATTCACGCTGAAAAGTTTCGATATTTATTCCCAAACTTTATTACGATCTTATGCGCTACCATGCAACCAGTATAAATGTACAGAAATCATCAATTAGCATTTCTTTCTTTAAACGTGTGTCCGAAA
>SHCU01000167.1:59830-79625 GCA_004307685.1 Ceratina australensis | reverse complement strand
TACCATGCAAATGATTTAGACGATTTAAGGAAACGGCAAACGTCCCCGCTAATTACAATTGGTATCCGTTCGGTCCCACGCAGCAGCAAGTCGTTGGTCCGCGCGGCTGGTGAGCCACGTGCTACTCACACGATTCGCACTATTTACACGTAAAACACGCGCGTGTACCGGTTCGCCACTTGTTTGCGAATCGACGACTTTAGCTCGGCCGTGAGCTTTCGAACGGAGCGCAATGAACCGCTTCGGCGACCCGGAAGTTCGACGTTTCGATTTCGCGTGTCACACGGCCTGCCGGGAAAGGTGAAGAAAAAAAAGAAAATAAGAAGGTGAGAGACCGTACTTCTGAGACCGAGTTCTTGTACTTACGAAGGGTGTACGTGGTCTGAGGTACAGTTAAAAAGACACCAAAGCCCCGTCGTTCAGATGATGATTCTGATGGTGGCGGTAGCGATGATGATGGTGGTGGTGGTGGTGGCTCGTGGTTGTCGTGGTGGTGGTAGCAGAAGTGGTGGTGATTGTGATGGTGGTTTTGCCGGTACCAGCGGTAAAATCAACGGTAAAATCAACTTCGATCACCGAATAAAAACATAATCAATCCGTGTATCCATCTATTTTCGTTCCGGTAGAAATTTTCCTTCGGCTCTCGGTTAAAGAAAAATTCGGTACGTGTCATTCGAACCGAACAGCTCCATCGCGTCTTTTTTTAAAGGAAGGTATTTAAAGAGGATGATTCGAATAATATTTCTGTTACAAGTGCTGCTAATTTTGGACGGCGCACCGAGTATACCGCGGTAGATGCAGTTGAAACGACCGGGATCAAACAGGATAAGTGAGGAGCATTAATTGCCGTCTGCCGTTACTTGCTACGCTGCGAAAAGCATCCACCGGCTGAATGGTCCCGCCCGTGGTCTTTGGTTGATTTTTGTTTAGCCAAAGGAACGTTCGAGGATTAAACGGTGAGGAAGGGCTCGACCATCTCTGGTGCACACGCTCCTCCGGAGAACGACGCTCACACATCTGCGTTCGCGGTCCGTTCCCAAGCTTCTCCGTTCCTTTTGCTGGCCCAACTTGCCGCTCATCAGCGGAGGGGACAGTTTAACTTTGGAGGGGATCTCAAGTTCAAATCGTTACGCTCTGCAGATGGCGTGATACCCTTCGTGCAATTCGAACGAATAAGGGAAATTACGAGAATAGTCAATTACGTTGAATTTCTCAATTTTTTTTTGGAAATGATAAAAGATCGACGATTCGTAGGAAATTCGAATAGGTCGCAGGCGCTGTTGAAATCCTGACGTGGAGTTTGGAGACAGTCGGGTCTAATCTCTTAATTGAAATTTGACCTTTCGGAGAACGAGGCGAAGGAAAAGGTAACGCATTTGTATACGCGCGTTGTAGACCTTCGTCTGTGTTCGTACACCGGTGATACAGCATCGTGCCAAAGATGGTCGGCCAACCAGGAAGCAATCACGAACAACTGGTCACTCGTCGGAATTCTGACCGTTGCGATTATATACGTGTCCGTGTATATACTGTCTTAAAATCGGAATCTTCCTCGGGACTCGTTTAATGGCACGTTATTAAAACGGGAATTTTCTCGCGCAGCGCCTTATTCGGACGGCGACGGCCGCGCAATGTATTCGAGCAACATTCGTAATTCCTCGAATGCCTTTTTCTACGTTTCGAAGATCAAGACTCCTCTGCGGATGTTAGGATCCAAGCTGCGATCGTTGAATTCGTAACTCGACGTTACTTGCTACGATTGCAGGACTCGTCGACTCGTTCAAATGAATATTTTATAATTATTCATCGTACATTGTGGCATGCGTAAAAATAAACGGTACTACTTCCGTAAAGATGTCAATGTTAGGGTCCAAACTGCGGCCGAGACCCTCGATCACTACCATACTTAGGATCACGCTGCTGAACGATCCGTCTTGCTTGACCCGGTGTCGAACCATTGCGGTGAACAACTCGGACACGATGGTACTCACGTGCACCTATAACATTTTTTATACCGTAAGGGAGTAATTTTGGTAAATTGTTTAAATAGAGGATTACATTAACTCGGTCCTGAAGATGCGTGTTTACTATATTCTTCATGGTATTCTTGAAACCATCCGGGTCAGCGGAGACGAGCGAACTGTGATTCAATATGTACTCCGCGGCCAGCTCGCCCTTTAATTACACAGATCAAAAGATGAAAGGAATGCAGAGTTGTAAACAATTACTTCATGAATTATAATTATCACTTACATTACTCTCAATCATTTCGCAATTTATTCAACTCTATCATTCAATTAAATTACAATGTATTTCAATTATTACAACTCCGAGCGAAGAGATAACGTTCAAGAAGAATATATCATATCTCGACGGATATACTTAATATAATCGTATTTCACGGGTAACTCGACATGACTGTAACTTCATCTCGCGTTGAATTATCCGTGAAACGCGATTATACACGTGTCCGAGATACGATATTACGAATAAGAGGATATGTACATTTCCCATTAGCACCGAACGGAAAACGTCTTTAAGATTCTTTCGGCAGCGATCACTCAAAGACACCACCAGGCCGCAATCGAGTATGACTAGACGCGGGCAATTGGAGAAGTATCTGCGACCGATACATTTCCAAAACCAAGCGCTGATCCTCCCGGTAGGCTGGCAATTCATTTCTACCAATATGTTGCCTGGATGCAGGTCGCAGTGAATGAAATTGTCGTTGAATACCTGCAATATATAATCGCATACAATTCTATTCGCCGATTACATCGGATCGTTGATATTACTGCGAACCATTTTCAAAACTGCTTTTACACCTATCTTCGCTAGCCTCTCTTGCAACTTGGAATCCTCGTCTTCAAGGTAATCGGAAATAGGAGAGCCCTCGTGAAAACTTTCCACGAGGACGTCGTGATGAGTGAAATTCGAGTAAGGTTGTGGAAAAACTACGTCTTCCTTATCAGAGAAATTTTTCGAAAACTGTATCAAGTTGGCCGCCTCCAACTTCATGTCAACCTCCACAAAGTATCAGTAAAGGTTTATTAAAAGTACAACAGAAATTAATAGCAACTCGATTTCTCGTTACTTGGTTTTTCATTATTTGCGAGAATTCGTCGATGCAATCGGTAAGACTGAGCCACTTCAATCGCGGTATGATACACGTGGCGTACTTGCAGATTCCTCTCATTATACAAAGGTCTCTCCTAAAACGAACGACAAGGAGAAAACGATCTAGAGACTTCAAACGATCGGTGTCCCTTTATTTTACTGACAACACGTATAATACTTGAGTTGCTGTTTGATTCCAGGATGGAGAACCTTGACCGCCACCGGCTCTAAGTTTTGGCTGACGCACGTGTCTCCGGCGCATTGTGTTTCACCGATGTCGTTTACCTCTCTGTCTGAAATCACTTTATTCTTACCTCGCGCACGGGGTATAAGCGTTTCGTTTCCGCGCGCTACTCACCGATGAAACCGAATAACGTGCCGAGCTTAAGATACTCGATAACTGTAACAAGATTCATTTAATGTTCGCGACGCGGCCACGCAACGAGCGTAGATCGGGCAAAAATTTTTTTATAAGTTTCCGTTCGCGTTTCAATTACTTTGAACGAGCGCAGAGGTTCGAGGGTTTCGCGTTACATCCACCGACGCTTTCGGATCCACCCAGGCCTTGTACACCTGCCGATCGGACAGGAATCGAATCGATTTCGAACGGACAGCTCTACCGATCAAATCTCGATCCCAGTTGATCTTTTATTATACCTGAGCGCAGCAGCCCGAGCCGATGGGCGCTTCGTGTTCGAACTTGACGAATATATTCCTCCAGTTCGGCCCGTATACAGCTCGGAGCAATTGCTTCGTGTAAAACCAAGAATGCGGGCAGGCGGTTCGCTGCAAGTGCGATAACGTGCGGCAAACATCTTCGGGGAACAAGTCTTGTCGCGTCGAGGCCCACTGTCCGAATTTAATGAATATCGGGCCGAGAAACTCGATGCCTGCAATAGTAATCACGGTCTATATACGTGTGCGAGGGGGAAAGTGCATCCGGTTAAAAGATTCATTACGCTCCGTTTTATTAACTAATTTAGGATACCTGTCTGAACTAATTAACGGGCAAGAACCCGAGAATATCGTGAGCCCGATATTTTCGGGTACTCGCGCGCATTTATTAACGAGTAAATTACTTTTCCGGAGGATCAAGGGAAACCCGTTCCCGTGCGTGAGCCGTGTGACAAAATACGCGACAGCCAGCCCGACAACGACCGATCCTATTACGAACACTCTGGCCACGATCAAAATAACGTTGAAGAGGCTTTCGTGCTCGTTCTCCCTTAGCAATAAATCACTTTCATAAATTCGCCGTTGATGCCGAGGCTTGTACGAGAGAACAAATATGGCCTTAACAGCCCGCTTCGAGCATCCCAACGTGCTGGCGCTTCTCCTTATCGATTGATGAAACCGTATCGGTGATACGCGCCTTTCCCATCTCTCCCCTTGATTCTGGAGGAATTTGTTCAAACGAAACACCCTCGGATAAAGTGCCATTACTAATCGCTAATCATACTCGGTCGCGCTGGATTATTTTCCATGATAGGCAGCTCGAGAAATTTGTATCCTCGTTAAAATCACTTTATCAACGCTGTTCATTCGTATTCTTTCACTTAAATATGCATTAATCATTGATATCAACATGTATCATTAAACGAACGTGTCCCTTCGGATTTTCTCGGATTTCGCGAAGGTTATTAACTCGATCACACGTCATACTACTTAAAGTCGTCCAATTTCTTTTTGTTTTTGCCTTCGGGGCATTTTATTCGACATAATCATTCAAATAATTCTAAACAAATTGTTTCTCATTTCGCTGTTTGGTAACCCTGCTTCATGTACCTATTCGTGTTATTCGTTTTATGAAATTGATGAAAATAGATTGTAGGCGTAGGTGTAGGTACAACATGCCCAGTAAATTCTTAGCATTTTTTCGATCTGTATACATGATATCATGATCGGAACATTTAATCTATGAGAAAATCGAAGAGGAGCAATTGTGATAAGAAACAGTGAAAGTAATCAGTTACGATATTATTCCCGAAGTGTTCGTCAATATAATTTATACTTTCCTAACCAAAGGATAGTATACATAACTCAATAACGATATCGTTGAGTTACAAGCAAAATGTTTAGTAAAACAGAATAAGCGATCAGGATGAAAAGTTTCATGGAAGGATCAATGATCATCTCGAAATGATAGAAACAGTATGAGACTATTTATGGTCTAGTAGATAGTACCAAATTTCTAATATAGTCAAGGAGTTGACAAAATGCCAATTATAGCGAGTTCATCCTTAACATACGAGATTCTAATGTATCTGAACTCCTTTTACTTCGGTATGTTCGCGATATGCGAGCTGGGTATGGGATTTTTCAAAGCAGCGAACCTGCCAACAGGAACAAGTACAACACTGACAGAATTCGCACTCTTGCTCTTTTTGATAATCACGGAAGGAGCCAGGATCTATCTTGGGAGGAAAGGGAATTTGACCGAGCATGGACTGCCAATTTTTATCGGAGTTATTTTGACTGTGCCCAGCTCCTTGGCTACGCTGTACTTTCTAATCTGGCAAAATTATGTTCTCAGATTAGAAGTGATACTGTGTAGCATACAACTGGTACTGTTGGCATCTGAATTAATTATTTCTATCTTGTGCCTTATAGCTATTTATAAACCCACATCTCCAGAAGAGTGAGCAGATATATTAAAATAATGTTCGCATACCTATGGAAATTAAAATTGATTCAACCTTTTAAGCTGTATTTTTTAATTTCTATAAAATTTTTTCACTTCGGATTATGTAATCATTTTCACATTTTATTAATCTCTTTTTGGCATTGTAAAAATGATACATCTTTAATAAAATAAATATTCTAGAATAAATAATACGTATCCTTTCAATCATACAGTATTAAGTAAAATAAGATTATAAAATATATTTCATTTAATGATACTTTGTTCGAAAGTACGTTGTCGAATAACGCTAAAAAAATAACAGATAGTTTCCCTCCCAGCATGTGTAAAATAGGTAGTTAATAATTTTTAGTAACGAGGAACAGTTCACAAAAACGGCGTTTAAAAAGGAAATATAAAACTCTTCAAAATTTGTACCTATGTTTTCTTCAAAGTTAATCTTTTATACTATTCGCCGCGGTTCTACGTCTTCTAATTGCGCGCAAACGATTGCTACAGTATGTTTGTAAGAATACTGAGCAAAACACCACTATTATACCAATTATACCGAATACTGTAACATGATGGTGATACACCAAACAGGATAACAAAATAGCTAAGCCCTGTAAACAGAACAAAACACATTTTGCAATTATATTTCTATCTTGTGCCTTATAGCTATTTATAAACCCACATCTCCAGAAGAGTGAGCAGATATATTAAAATAATGTTCGCATACCTATGGAAATTAAAATTGATTCAACCTTTTAAGCTGTATTTTTTAATTTCTATAAAATTTTTTCACTTCGGATTATGTAATCATTTTCACATTTTATTAATCTCTTTTTGGCATTGTAAAAATGATACATCTTTAATAAAATAAATATTCTAGAATAAATAATACGTATCCTTTCAATCATACAGTATTAAGTAAAATAAGATTATAAAATATATTTCATTTAATGATACTTTGTTCGAAAGTACGTTGTCGAATAACGCTAAAAAAATAACAGATAGTTTCCCTCCCAGCATGTGTAAAATAGGTAGTTAATAATTTTTAGTAACGAGGAACAGTTCACAAAAACGGCGTTTAAAAAGGAAATATAAAACTCTTCAAAATTTGTACCTATGTTTTCTTCAAAGTTAATCTTTTATACTATTCGCCGCGGTTCTACGTCTTCTAATTGCGCGCAAACGATTGCTACAGTATGTTTGTAAGAATACTGAGCAAAACACCACTATTATACCAATTATACCGAATACTGTAACATGATGGTGATACACCAAACAGGATAACAAAATAGCTAAGCCCTGTAAACAGAACAAAACACATTTTGCAATTACATGTGCTGCTGAGAGTACAACAATTTGAATGAAAATAATTACCTGTCTTATGGTCATTATGATAGCAAATGTCACCGGACCAAATTTAGAAATTGTGTAGTAAATGTACAGCTGGCCAGTCGCCGAACAAATTGACATAAGTAAGCAATCCACAATAAACCTAGGATACTGTAAAGCAATGTTTAATCTTTAGTTGTGATTAAGTAACATTGATAGTGTAACATATACAATTGAAATTACCTTTATTATAAAAGGAAATACAAGAGGGAAACTGGATTGCTGGAATAAGGACATAGCAGTCAGTAAGCAGGAGAACATATTAACTACACACATCATTTGTACGCTTGTAACCCCGTATTCAACAAATAATGCGCCTTGCCAGGTACTTGTAAAACTATCTAGCAATAAATAGCCTCCTAAGAGAATGATACCAGAAGTGGTAGTAGCTCCATCTAAAAGCATAAAAACTGAGTAATGACAAGAACATAAGCTCAATAACTGAACATTATAAGAATTGATACTGACCGTTTTTATGATCTGTACTATCTAACATGAACAGTGTCATCCCAACAGAAATGAGTACAGCAGTAACATACTCATAGTATTCATAAGTGGTTCGAGATACTATCTTTCCCATTATCATTACTGGTATTACTTTAGAAGCTTTTGCCAATACCTGTAATTCATATGCAATTACGACATTCACAATTTTGAAATAGAGAGTAGATAATCACCTGTGTTGGGAAGCTGACAAATTTCAAAGCTTCGTATTGGCACCAACTGCTCATAATATTTGATAAAGAGCAAAATACATATTTGTAGAGGGGTGTTTTATGCTGCGGCTGTCTCTGGATTAATAAATATAGTCCTGACATCAAAAATGCAAGGACCCTATTTGCAAAGACTAAAAACTGAGAGTCTTGAAAACGATCTTTATGACCATCTACGTCTTCATACTCCTAAAACGAAAAAATGTTAATCCTACAGGCACTCATATGTACATATATAAGTAATTGTTAGACTGGAGATTGTTATACCTGTGTCATAATCTTCTCTTGTAAGTAACCCCAAGTCAAATAACTGACTTGTAGCCCAATGAAACAGTACATGAGTAACAAAGCATCTTGCATAAAAGTACGTTGACTGCTTGTAGGTGTGTTTGCATACGAAGCATCCAAAAGCCCTGTTTCACAGTGGCCGATAAAACATTTATGTACCAATCTGTGTATGCAACCTTTGCCTGTCCAAAGAAATTGTTCAGTTTTAAATCCAATTATATATTTAAATTCTACTTATCCTCCTTACCTCCTCTTTGAATATACTTGGTGTGGCGCACATATTTATATATGAGGTAGCCTGGCAATAATACAGTGGCATAACTTAATAAATTCAAACACAATTTGATGATCCAACTATAGGAAGAAGTTTTTAAGAAGCTCTCCCCCGTATTCACAAGAGAATTGATAATCTCGCTGGCTCCAAATATAAGAGTCACTGAAAGCAGCAGGAGTATGCTACGGAGAAAACAATTACAACAAGTGAGGAATGAAATAGAATAAATGAAACAAGAACAAACTGTTGGTTAATGATGTAATTATCTGAAACTTACCAAATGATGATGTCACCTACAAAATTTCGCATTGTTCTAATTACTATAAAATTTGACTAAAAACAGTATAGCGACGAGTCAACAGATCATCTCATAATGCTGGTTGTTAACGTCGGATTTTTTGCAACTGCTTGCAAAATTTTGTTACAACAGTAACTCCCGACGGACGGTGCGTTGCATATTTGATGCGTGTTTATAATTTCTTAAAATCGAGACGAAAGATCAATAATAAAAACTACGATACGATGCTTCGATTGACGAGTTAAAAAACGTTTGAAAATACTTGATCAAATCATTTTTCATACGGCAAATCGATCACAGATTCCTAACAACTAATGGCAAGCCAATAGTTGTTAATAGACAAAACGTGGCATGTGCGACATATTATGATCGATTGCTCCAGGCACTAATTATCGCTTATTTAATAATATTTCGTTACATTTATTATAAAATAATAGCGAAGTTCTGCGTTTACTTCTAAGTACATATATATATACACACGTGTATGTAAATATTAGTGAGAGAACATATTTATTTCGTGTTTCAATTATTCACGACAGCAGTAGGTGCAAAATGAATTTTATTTAATTCGTTTATTAGCATGAGAATAATGTATACGCCTTTGGATTTAATTTGAACTTTTCTAATATCCTTATTGTCTGCTTATTTATATATAATTTCCTAGGCGACTTCGATTGTCGAAGTGCCAATCTATGATCTGCATAGCCAGTGGAAAACACGTGCAAGGAAACGCAATCCCGGAAAGGAATATTGTTAGGAAATAAACGTATTGATTTACTGTAGTAGAAACAGCGTTCGACGATAAAAATTATACAATCATGAGTTTAATAGGTAATTATACAATTGACAAAAGATAATCGATGATAACTCTCGTAATGTCAAGTTTTTCGGTTGGGGAAGGGATAGGGTGATCCCCTCTCCGAGCCGGTTATCAAGGGAATGAATGCTTTGGGAAAATTTTTGGCGGGACGAACATCAAATACCTGCAAGCAACTTATTTGTGATCTTCGCATAATACAGAGAACGTTATTTTTGTATCTTGTATCGTTGTATTTTTTAAGGGAAAACCATTGTTATACTGGCAAGGATGACTAGTCCTTGTAAAATGTACAAAAGGCCGTTTACGGTGTGCGTTGAGGGAAATATAGGGAGTGGAAAGACAACTTTCTTAACTCACTTCAAACAATTTGATAACGCTACAGTTTTACAAGAACCAGTGGAACTCTGGCGGGACGTCGCTGGGACGAATTTATTGGTAAGACTCTAAGTGCTTGAGCAATAAGTAAAATTTGCGTGATACTACTTTTAAATGTTATACAGGAGCTAATGTATAAGGACCCATCGAGGTACAGCTTCTTGTTCCAATCATATGTACAATTGACTATGTTACAACTTCACACATTCAAGTCTCCAATGCCATATAAAATTATGGAGAGATCAGTATTCAGTGCAAGGTGTTTTATAGAAAACATGAAACGTACTAAGTTATTAAGGGATGTAGAAGTAGTCGTCTTAGAACAATGGTACGATTGGTGCGTACAAAATGCCCAGATAGAAACTGATTTAATAGGTATGTATGCCACATAAGCATATTTGAAATCTAAATTGAAAGCTGGTAGATAGCCATTAATTCTTATTTGACTGTTAAAATAGTGTACCTGAGGACATCGCCAGAAGTTGTCTATCAAAGGATGAAAATGAGAGCAAGGAAGGAAGAAAACAGTGTATCGTTAGAATATTTGAAACTATTGCACAACATTCACGACGAATGGCTTTATCACAAAACATTGTTCAATGTACCAGCACCAGTCTTAATTTTAGATGGGAACAAAAGTTTAGAAGATATGATTGTAGAGTTTGAGAATTGTAAGGATCAGATTTTTGGAAACCGTGAGCCAAAAAAAGATATTCTTGCGGTTTCACCGATGCGACCAGGCATCACAGCAGGTTTTCGAACTGACCAGTAGATTAATTTTATTCTTTAAATTTTATTTGCATTATACTTTTGTTTATTCTTATTATATAAGCACGTGTCATTGACTGATTGACATTATATTGTTGTTTATTGTTATAGAAGCACATGTTGTGAACTAATTATTTTTTAAAAAATTAACTCATGAATTTATTCATTCTGAAATATTAAATATATCCTCTAACATCACATCATTATATATATTTTATACATATTATACCATTATATATATCCTCTGACATCACACAGTGTTCACATAATAATCAATGCGTTAACACTTATTACTTTTAGTCTTGCTACTAAGTAGAATGTTGTGATGTTTGTGAACATGTGTGATACAAAAGTCACGTAAATATTTTTGTAAACTTTGTATTGAAATAATTTTTTGTTCTAGTTTGTATTGTAATTGTACATATTTTTAAATATTTTTATTATATACGTATAGTAGACTTCGATTTATATTCTGTTGGTTGAGGGGGGAAGAGTTAATAAATAGGGAAAAGGTGCTACAGGAGGAAGAAAGATGGAATAAGATAAGGGAGTCGAGGTATAATAAAAGGTATAAGATGGTGATAGTAGAAGGTATTCCAGGGTATTTAAAGAAGGATTGGGAGGAAAGAAGGTGGCAACTGGTAGCAGGATATAGATTAGGAGATAGAATGAGAGAAGGAAGGTATTGGGAAGAGGAGGATAGAAGAAAGTGTAGAGTTTGTGGAAGAGGGGTGGAGTCGTGGGAACACACATGGGAGGAATGTACAGAATGGGGAAAAGATATAAGCTGGTAGGAGATGGTGACAGAGGTATTAGGAGAAGATGGAGGTGGATGAAGAGAGTGGAAGAAATGAGAGAAAGAGCGAGCAACGGAAATGGAAGTCTGGAGAGTGTGGATGAATGAGTGAGGTAGGAAGGTAATGGGTATGATCTCTCTCTCTCGCACGGAAATGTAAAGATCGTTAATAGATTTAAGAAATATAGGATAAGGTTATATAGATTAAGCGAGATAGATTTAAGTTTAGTAATAAGCAAGAAATGTAAACGGAACGGAGGTCCGTATGTACCCCGAAAAGGGCATAAACTAACTATTCTATTCTATTCTATTCTATATAAACATTCTGATAAGATTTTTGGTTATATAATATGACACACAAATGAATTCTGACGAAACCAAGTTCAGTTAATCAGGTACTAATTAAAATATCGTTTAGATAAATGAAATTCTAATGTGTAAAAAACGACGATATACTTTATATAAATGTAACAATAAACTACAGACTACTTATGTACATATATATATTGTATAAAAACTTCTGATATCAAATATTGTTATTTGAATTGCATTATATGGATTTAGTACGAGCAGAAACTAGTTGTTCAGCGCAGTCATATTCTTTGCACTCCCACAAGATATTGATCAGTTTACCAATTTCTGCATGCTTCGTGTTTGCTTGTAACCAATCAAGAAATATTTGATAGATCACCTGAAATTGTACGAATAATTTATTAGAATACAATTTAGAATAAAAAGTAAGCCTCAGATTTGAGTTATAATTTGTATCAAAGTAACAATCGGTTCTATTGAAACTTACTTCGCTTATGCCTTTGAATCTATAGTTTTCTTCGAACTGTTCGATTTGACCGTCGAGGTAAGATAGTTTCCTAGCTACGTCTCTCCACCCGTGTCCCATATAAGTTTTAACGACGAATATGTCGTCGATAGTAACTCGATCAGTCGAAACGGATAAATGTTCCACTTCCATCGGCATTCGTCGAAACTTCGTTTTCGACCACGTCTCCTCCGATGGATTCTTAGCGTCATTCTTAGCGAGTTGATTAACGTTACAAATGTAACTGGTCTTCGAGCCGATGTTCACATCGCTCGAATTAATTATATTATAATTCACGGTACGCGTTCTACACGCTGTAACATCATCGTTTAGCAAAGTGCAAATCAATTCTGAATAGACGCTCGAAATAATACTCACTACAATTTTGTTTCGATTTAGTTTTCACGTTCGGCCTCTTTTGTCCCCTCGTATCATTCGCAGGTTTAGCATCGTTAAAATCTTCCTTGGTAGAGGTGTTCGATTTCGATTCCTCGATCGGTACCGCTTCATTTTCGAAAGATTTCTTTCGCTCAGACGTTAGAATAATTTGTTCCTCTTGTGGCCTATCGTTCTTCGCTTCACCGTTCGTATTCGGCTCTAAATTATGCGTATATCCTTCAGGCGGTATTCGCGGTGGATCGGGTGTCGCGTCGGTTGTTAGCAAGTTAAAACGCCGGGATAAATTCCGAAGCAACGGCATTCTCTTTATATATAATTATACGATTGCCGAACGATAAGAACGCGAGCGTTAGAATTTATTTACTTCGCCAAATTGTCCGCGTGTCCCGATTGAAAGATGAATCTGGGTAGGAACAGAGGCCGGATCTCCTTATCTTAACTCGAAACCCAGACATTCATTTACAATCTTCTTCCACCCGCATCTATCAATTTTGATAAATTACGTTTCGCAATTTATATGTTTTAATCAAAATTTAAACTACCGCTATCTAGGATATACACGCGATACGTCGACTGGCAGTATCTACACAAGGCAAACATTCGTAAAAATATTATTACGAGAAGAAAGAGCAACAAAAGTCTAGCGCAGACAGAATCTGACGTGACTAGAATGATTGACGACTATGATTTTTAATGACCTCGAGATAGTCCGGGTTTTCCACAAGCGAAACCGGTTTTCTCTAATGTAAAATTATACACAGGCAACGGAGTCTCCATTTAAAAAAAGAACTCCACTCTTTGTTCCCGAAACAAAAGAACTACGGAGTGATATAGAATTTATTTGTTATTCACGGTGTAACGCGAGTTCACGTATATAAGTTGCACTCGGGAATAGTAAAAGAGCAACAGGTTGCAGGAATGAATTCTGATTACCAGTTATATGGGAAACACCCACCTTATGTATTTAAAACAGCCTCGTATACTTTTCTGCGTGAAATGACAGTTGAGAGGGTCCGCGCGAATCGAACTGTGTACGGAGTATGATTAACCTGCGGATCGTCGCGACTCACTGACAGTTTACTTTGCTTGCAACAGGCGTATCGTCAGGATGTGACGTACGTAAAATCATCTAAAATTTTATTATTTAGCGCAAACATCTGGATCGCGGCAGCGCCATCTGTCCGCGTAGCGTCCGTATTCAACGGGTTAAAACTACTGGACAAAGGAAAGATCGCCGCATTCTCGCATTTGCGACGGACCTGAATTGGACCAGTAAAATTGTATCGTCGCGTTTAACGATATAACGTAAGGTACGATATAATATATTAAGTAATTTCATAAATGGATTTATTACTTTCGAAGCTAATATGAAATTTATTGATAGCTCTTCAAGTCATATCTATCAAGAGGTTTTTTATCTCATAATATCCCAAGAACACGCCGACATGTACAGTGAGTAGCAATTTTTGTCCATATTTAAATAATTTGATCTGCATGTAACGAGAGTTGAACTCTGGGCTTGAAATATAAACACTCGCTTAAAGTATAGCGTGTATCGAGTTGTTTCGAGGTCGTTCCTTTTTTTTCCCTTATTCGAAGATAGCGCGGAACCGGCGCGGCGTGAAATGGCGATGCCGCGATTGCGTTACTCGCGATGTGATTACATTTGAACATCGTTTTATTAACAATGTTTGTTATAATTACCGATTCTAATTTTTGTCTTCCGTAGAATTCGTTGTTCTGTCAGTTCTGCTCTTCGGGGCGGTGATTGCGGAGGATTGTGAGAAAGATCAGGAACAATGCGCCGCTACCACACCTGCAGCGTTCGATCAAGAGAAAGATTGGAGCAAAGCTACTACTATTTATGATTTCCATGCTAAAGATATACATGGGAATGATGTGTCATTGGATAAGTATCGTGGGCACGTTTGCATAATTGTTAACGTTGCCAGTAATTGTGGTTACACAGACACTCATTACAAGGAGCTGGTACAGTTGTACGAGAAGTACAGTGAGAAGGAAGGTTTAAGAATCCTCGCGTTCCCGTCTAATCAGTTTGGCGGTCAGGAGCCAGGCACCGCTCAGGAGATCTTGGACTTTGTCAAGAAATATAATGTCACCTTTGACATGTTCGAAAAGGTCGATGTCAATGGAGATGGCGCGCAGCCACTGTGGAAATGGTTGAAGACACAGGCAAGCGGATTTATCACTGACGAGATCAAGTGGAATTTCACTAAATTCATCATCAACAAGGAAGGGAAGGTTGTCTCCAGATATGCCCCAAGTACAGATCCTCTCGAATTGGAACCTGAGTTGAAAAAACTCTTCTAAGCTCTCTTTTGCTTGTTTTATGATGTTTTAGTTCGTGATATTTAGTTCCATGGTACTCATTGTTAATCGAATATCTTTCTTAGTATTGCTAAAAAAGGATGAATATTATGAATAATATCTATTGTACTTTGTACGTCTCCTGCGCTGCTAAGAAAGTTGAAAATTGTTGCCCTTGAGATTATATAATTAAATACTCTCATTTATACAAACTGTGTTTTTTATTCAATCCATGATTTAACACTTCCTTACGACGTAATTACCAGTTTATTCGATACACAGATTTCTAACAATGTAAATGTAGACTGTACAAGACGCGGATCGACTTACTTGTTAATATTAAATACACCGTAGGCAGTGTACGTATAAGGAGAGATGTTACAAGTTAAAGATTTCGAACTTTACCTACTTACACTATTAAATCAAATTCTCTTATACCTATCTTAACGCTTAAGGTAATAATATTTAGTATTATTCGACACCGCTATGTACAAAGTTTTTAATACAACGTGACGCAAACCGATCGACCGGAATTGAAAATCGCCGAGCGTTTCGCACGATTAAAAAACATCTGGTTTTGTTATTAAAACATGCGAACGTGTGCGTACGTATGCGCACGTCACTTCCCGATACGTCAGATCGAAATACTTACCACGAGATGGAGAGAAGTGGCATCAAATAAATAAAATTTAATAAATTACAAAACCCTCAAGCAGTTTCTTTGACGTTGCTGTTTATAGTAGCCATCTCATGGTCTGCGTTTTTATTCCTACCGTTCGATATTATCACCGCGTCTTCACAGGTCTGGCAAACAAAAAAAAGGATGTTTATTAAATACGTTCAAGGTGCGTCGCGGGCAGCCGGTACGAATGACGATTGGCACGAATGAAAGCGTCGCAATTATCGTATTAAAACAATGAGAGTGAATTACCCATAGTCTCTTGTTGTAATTCTACCTTGTAGGAAGGATTGTCGTACGCCGACGTGCTTTTACGGGAGGATATATCTGCCTTACTGCTAGTCCGTCTTTTCATCAGCATCATCAATAAGATCAAGGTCGATAGTATAGCGAGAGAAGCGACAATAGCTACTACGACCAGAGGCCCGTAATAATCGCCCTCGTGAATCGGCAGTGACGCAAGCTTTCCAGCTGAAATAATTAAAGTAATATCATTTCATACATTTTATAAATATAAATAACCAAATTTTAATAAACGTATCATTTCCTTTAATAGTACCTTGTTGAGACACGGTGGCCGGCAGGAGCACACCGGGCTTGGTAACGAAGTCCTGGACATTACTTTTCTTTATTCTTCCATTAGTCAAGTACACTTCTAGCCACAGGCGGTACCTAGTGCCTGGTTTCAGATCGCTAATCACAGTCTTCGGATGAGAATCCCTCTTGGCAATTTTGAAAGTACTCGTGTCTTCCTTGCCGCTGTCACTTTGATAGATCGCTCTGTAGATGTTCACGTATTTGTCTTCCGGATACGGTACACCGGACCATGTTACTTCCACATCCGTCGATTTAATCGTCTTAATCTCCACCTTGACGTCGAACGAGTAAGGATCTGGTTCCATCGCGGTGGTCACTTGAATCTTCGAAATAAATTTAATGCAGGAATTTTCTCAAGTATCATTTAAATTATATTTCAATCTTTATACTTACCGTTTTCTCGCTGATCAGCTCAGTCAACTGTCCGGGGAACGGGACGAAGACGATGCCGACCTCGTAGGTGGTCGACGGTCTTAGGTTCTCGATCACGTAGTTCGTGACAGCTCTGTGGATCAACGGCGTGCCGGAATAAACTTTGCTGTCCAACTCCTTGTACCTTAATTGAACACCGTCGATGAACTGCAATTCGTACTCCGTGAACTTCCTCCACCTCGCGTTCATCCACGTAGAATTCGTTTCCGCTACGTGGAGCTCGGCATCGATGGGTATTTGTGGCGGCAAAGTGGTCGCTTCCGTTCGTTTATCAAGCGTCCTCACGCTGTAGATCTTGCTGGTCGGGCTATTGCCCAAATCCTTCAGCTTCACCGTGATCTTCACTTTATACTCCGTCGAGGGCTTCAGATCACCTAATTCGAATTCTAGCTGCGAGGTCGCAATCAGGTCGTTCGGCGGCGCGAACACTTGCGTCTTCCACGTGGAAACATCGAAATTCCTACAATGAGCAAACAACGAATCATTTGTTATATCAATTGAAACAGCAGAAAAATCTTTCATTTCGATTCGTACGTTTTGTCGTTGGTGTATCGCAGTTCAACGCGTCCGTGAAGTCCAACCAGTATCTGTGGCACCGTGAAAACGAGGCGAACGGTGTGCTCGTCGAGTGCTTCGAGTACCTGCACGGAAACCTCGTCCGAAGAAGAAGACACAGGGAATCCAGGTAAAGTCCCAGGCAATGGGAAACCTCCAGGTGTATTATGCTCCATTCCTAAATTTTATAAACAATTTCCTATTGCTTCGTGTTCATCCTCATTTTATAACAACAGGATAACGATATAGTTAGCGAGTGACTCGAATCGTGTACCGCGACAGGGAACGCTAATTATTTGATCGATTCTGGCACATAGTAATCGCCGTTAATTTCAGATGAACAAAACAAGACTAGTATCGATTCCGGGAGAAAAATTGTTGCTGATCGGGGACGAACCTGACTGGTTGGGCGTTTGTGCTGCTAACGGATGGTTCAAGTGCGTGAGTCCTGAATGTGGTATATGAGCGTCAATATGAATCGGCAGAGTGGCGGACGGAGGGCCACTCGCCACGTTATGAGTGATGGCTGGCTGTCCGGGATAATGTTGGAACGGTCCAGGATTGGGATCGTGTTGCCCGATATGAGCTAACAGCTCCTCGATCTGCTGAGGCGAGCTCGGTATGTCTGCCGTGTGAATATGATACGTCGTCTGACCGTCCTCGTTCTTTTGCGCGTAAATATGCGGTTTAGCAGGTTTCTTCGAGCCGGTAGATCCCGTCGCGAAATAGCCCGGTTGGATCTGATTGTTCGGCGGCTTCTGACCCGATATCTGTTGATGAATATCGTACAAGCCTGGGTGACCGTCAGGGGGACCGTGTTCCAATTGAACTAATCCCGGATGCTGAAGATTGATCAAGTGATACAGCTCGTCGGGAAGTATCTCCTGTTCAGGATTCCGTTGTCCCTGCTTCGGCCGACCAGCCAGTCCGGTAGGCAGTTTACCCTTCTCGGCATCGAAGTCACCAGGGGAGGTCTTCTTCTTCGGGTTCACCGGTACGATCACGTTGGGATCGACGTTCTCCGGTCCACCGAGTATCGGTCCTCTATATGGCGGCGGGTTCTCTGGCTTGTAGCCAGGCGGGACGTTCTGGCTCGCGAATCCTTGCTGAACAAATTGCGTCTGATCGGTCGCGTGTCCTTTTTGCGCCGGTGGCAATTTATTCGGGTTTATCGGACCGGGAACGAACTGATGATTATCGTTGCTCTTGTCCGGGAATTTATCCGGCGCCAATGGCCCAGGGAAATAATCATCCTTGTGCGTTTTCGTAAGCTCGACTGGTTTCTTACTGTCTGGCTTCGTCTTGGTCTTCTCCTTGACAGGAGGTTTCTCGGTGTGAGAGGGTAAATGGAACACGTCCTCTACCGTGGGGTACGTGGGCTTATAGTCGGGACTGTACGGTCCGTTGTACGGTACGGTCGGGTGTCCGGGATCCATCGGGTAATGGAAGAGTCCGTGTGAGTCTGTGTGTACGTCTTTCGAATCTTGGGAGGTAGTTCCGTGGTCCGGTTGCTGGCCACCTGGGTCCGACTTGTTATTCGGTCTATCGATACCGACGTTCTTTTCCCGATCGAACGTGTCCGCGGCCAAGGGGCCGGGTAACGTCGCGTTTGTCCCTGCAATAAGCAACAAAGTCGATTGTCACAGACGTGGTCGTCGAATCGACCAACGAGCTCTCCATGTTCTCTCCATGCACATATTTACAGCGAGAGGTTCCGGTAGATATGTACAAGCTTAGCTGTGTAAACCATGCACCAGCAGCAGCTTCTCGTTCCTGTTCAAATCGTTGTAGAAAACGTGTTTATACGGGACGGAGAGCGGTACATACAGTGTCCGGGGATCATGTATTCGTCGAGCAATGGAAAACGTTCCGAGAGATCGGATGCGTTAATGACATGTGCGAGGGTGTATATGTACAAGTTGACATTACGCGCTGGAGAGTTTCCAGTCAGGTCCGCGCGGCAAGTAAGCGTCAACCTTCTTCTACCCATTACCAAATCTAAAGGATTCTCGTGGCAGCAGACGCTCTCTCCCTCTTTTTCTCTCCTTTTAACAACACCGCCACCATGAAGAATTTATCGAATATACAAGGAACAGCGATTTAATGAAAACCAAAATTTAGTACTATGTTCATTCAATAAATTAGTATCGAACACCTTTTATACTGTTTACTCGGTTTTTCCATTTTTTTCTTGCTTCCTGTCACGCAATCGCACTTACCTGTCGACTGGCCAGACGGGTTACAGCTCCACTCCAAGCAGCATTCGTCACCGGGTAGATGCATCAACGCGGCCTGATAAGAGGGACAAGGTAGCGTGGCAGGCGGCAGCGCAGGTACCGGAGGACAGGCTGCTTGACAGGACACGTTTCCCATCTCGCAGTAGCATCGCTTCTCGCATCCGGTTACGTTCGACGGCAATTCGCTCCAGTTGTCGTACATGTTGCCCTCGTAATGGCAGGAGCCATTATTCCTGCAACGCACTTCCTGCGAGAAAAACATCGTTCAAATGTAACTAACT
>SHCU01000167.1:32064-44299 GCA_004307685.1 Ceratina australensis | reverse complement strand
ATACTATTCACCTGTATTTATTTAGCTCTCGATTCACCAGTCAAATCGAAGGTGAACGAGTTTGATCGTTGAGAAATGTTAGCTTTGAATCATCTGGAAGGTGCTATCATAAAAAAACATTTCAACCCTTAGTATTCATAATTGTAATAATGCGAATACTTGTAAAAATGTCATCGTTAAAGGAGTTTCGAGGATGGAGAAGTTCTTAAAGCAGATTTACGTACCACAAGCGGTAGACCCAGCGTCGGATACCTCGGCTGTGCTTAAAAGTAAGCGAACGAGGTAAGATAAAGAAAGTACATAGTATAAATATACAACGTACGACATTTATTTCTCTCATTTTCCTTAAATCGATATATCCTACGTACGTATGGGTAGATACAGAAGGGTCCTATAAAGGTACATGAATTTTTTCCGTGAATTCTCTGAAAATTCGAGGAGATATATCAGCGTACCCTTACGACATCCCTTTTATTCCTCTCTGTCGTGTGCGTACAACCGTGTATGCGCGCGTGTACGTGTACGTGTACGTGTGTGTGTGTGCGTATCCATACTCTCTCGCCGACTTTCCGTCGCGCCAACTCCTCGGGTTCATACCGTAACATAATTCCGCGCGTTTCAACCTTCGAACCAAGTTCCCATTCCTTGTCCTTGATTTTCAACCGTGTTCAGGACGTCTTGAAAATAGTCGCAATTTCGACCAATTTATCGGTACGAACGAGTCAACTGAAGCTCACAAGTTTAGCCTGATTATTAAACTTTACGTTTCTCTTCTCCTCCTTCGCTCGCGAATCGGAACAAGTTCGAAATAAGACACAAGTCCCTTCGAGATATTTACAACATTTTTCCTAAAAGTGCTTTCGACGATCGAAATTTCAACCGCAGTTCGCGAATCGATCACCTGAATTTTTTCCTCGGAGAGCCTCAGTTGGAAAGCAGCTCACGCGATTTCTCGATCGATCCGGGACGAGGTACCTAGATAAAACGGTCCCTCCTTTTCCTTTTCAAGAAGAATGAACCGAACGCAATTTTATGTACATATCAGCGATTCTAATCGCGAGAATTATTATTTCACGCGACGTGTATCACGGTTTACTTCCACCATTCGTTCGTTCGTTCGTCCCTCTCGCCAATCGATACGCGAGGCCCACCCTCTACGGTCCAACAGCTTTGTATCGGTGTTCCTTTCTCCCTCATCATTGTTCAGCGAGCCGACGTTAAATGAAATTCAATACAAATGATATGTAAATCGAAGGCGACGTTCTAACGCTACGCGTAAGAAATTTACACCTCCACCGAGATCGCATCTCGCACCGTATAAATATAGTATTCGCTTTGAAATTCTTACGACGTTATCACCGGGCGAAACGTGCCGACTTCCCTCTCTAAATCACCGCTACCCTGTTTACGAGTTAAGAAAATCATTCAATTAAAACTGGTCGCGTTCGCGTGGCCGCAGAGGGTTTGTACATCTTCGATTTACCGAGATCTGTTTTTTCTTCAGCGGATTTCGCTTGGCTATCTTGTCCCTCGAGTACGACGACGTCGGTTCTTCCGGCTACTACCCTTCACTCGCTCTTCTAATGCCACTTGTCAAATATATTGTCATGGATTCTTCTTGCCTGCTGCGTTATAATCAACAAGCAAGTGGCATAGAGTGTCGTGCTAACGAATAAAATAGAGTTACATGGTTGAACAAGTTGAAATGTTAGCCCTCGATCGAATCGTGGTAGGTACATTGCGGAGATTGGGAACCTGTAGCCTTATTTGTTTTTACAATTTTATATATTTTATACCTTGCGTCAGCATGAAAATACTCGCGCGTAAACGAACAAAAATGAGTAAATTTCTGGTGTATCGTTTAAGGTTCCAATCGCTACGACGTAATCGATTAATTTATTCGTTCGCGTCTTTACAACAGACAAGAGGAATCAACGTGTGATGTGTTAAGGGCACTCGTAGGGTTGAACAGTTTCCTAGAGTTGAACGGCGTTTAGGCCGCGACCGACAATTTTTCAATCCCGTAGAAAAAATATTCGCTCGTTTTCCTACTAAACTCTCTGCGCAGCGAAGTGTTATAAGGTTTTCTTTTCCCATGATTTGCGAAAGCGTACAAGCTCTTTTCACGTTAGCCCCTCGGCCAGTACACCGTTCAATTTACAATACATCCAACAACTTTCAACAAGCTTCTCAATGACAGCGCGATCAGTCACGCACATTCGACTAGAATAGTATCGCATGAATTTTCGACTAGACACGCGCGAACGTGGACGCGCAGGAAAGAGGTGGAGGCGGGTTGGAAAAATTCTAATTAGCCGGAAGGAAAGGAGCTTCAAAATTTGAGGCTTAACTTTTGACACGAGCTCGCAGCGCAATACCTCTCGCACTGATCCCGCGGAAAAGGAAAAGAAAAAAGGCTTTCAGAGGATCTATCTATCTTTTTGGGCTACACGCTCGAACCGTAGAATTTATATTCCTTTGCCAACGGGCTTTCAAAAGATCTAAATAAAAATTCGACTAGAGGCTTCCAAGGGAAAATGGAAAAAAGAAGGTAGAATGAAAATCCTTTGGCATGAAGCTGAGGAAATCGAAGAGCATCTCCTAAACTTGTGTGACATCCAATGGTCGATGGTCATCGGAAGAAGAAAGCTTTAAAGACCGTCGCTTTTGTACGAAGAAAAATAAGAGCTCGCAGCGTACATAAAAAGGAATGCAGGAAGAAGGTTCTTTTATTATTTTATTTCCGGGGACTATCGATTCTTCGAAACACGTCCACGTATCGTCGACGAATATGGCACAAACGCTCCACGCAACGTTAAGACGAATTCATCTTACGAACAATCATTAAAAACGATAAGGGATGAAACAGCGGGGGTAAGGGAATGGAACGAATTCGCTGGTACAAATTACGTTTCTTTTGTTTGTTTGGTCAAAGGCAAGAAGATATTCCATCGGTGTGACGTCGATCAAATTCTAAATCGAAGTAACGGGCTGTCGGTGCACCTTGGCAGGGGGCCAGAGAGTCGTTGGAACTTGCTCAGAGACTTCGCGTAGCCTATTGTCGACTGAACAGACCGGTACACATCGGGCAAGATCAAGGATCTACGATAAACCTTTGACCTATTTCATCGATATCGTCCGCCGATTCTCGAGCGTCCCGCTGTTACTCCCTGTCATCAGGATACCCCGTCGGTGCGTCGTCGGCGACGTGGAGTTGCTCGGTACCGACGTCGTCTCCATGGTAGCGCTGGTCGATGTCAATCTCTTCTGCAAGTCAAACAAGACGGACGATTTTTATTGAGAGGCAAAGTGACTCAAGGGTAGTCATCCGACTTTTCTAACGCTTGTCGTTTTATTTTCGGCTAATTGAGTGTCCAAGGTAGAAATCCTGTCTCGTCGCGCCGCTATCGGAGTCTATCCCTTTAATGACAATATCTTTTCTGATAAAATCTCCTTCGCCGAGGTACATTGTTATCTGAGCCGAGGAAATCCTATTAGAATCAGCGAAGGAAAGACGTGATGATTACTTTGATCATCCGCGTTTATTAACTTTCTCCCCCCGGTAGAAAAAGAACAGTCGGAAGTCTATTTGTTCGTTCCAGTCGATAGTTTGATGCAGCCTGAAATATCTGGATCGGAAAGGATCGCCGCTGAGCTTTATGTCTGGCACGCTCGTGCTCGTGGTGAACTTTCGCAATCAGGCCCGGGATCACGTAAGGTCCGCGCCGCGGCGGAAGGAAGGAAGGAAGGCATCGCTCACTTCCGGCCGCAGCAGCAGCGGCGGGGTCAACCGAGTCCAGGCACGTCCTCGTCAACGGATCCGGGAAATTGCGGCACGTAAAAGCGTCGCGATGCCCTGGGATTACTTCCAATTCGAGTGTCTTTCCGCCCACCCTCTTAAACACTGATCGCGATCTTTGTTTTATCCCGAACTCGATCGCCACGGTTCGTTAAATATAGAACTCCCTTCGATTCTTTTTATCGCCATATAAATTAGCTTCTTCCCATTCTACCTGCCCGTCGCAAGTAATTTCTAGCGGTTAACACTGAAATCAATTTTCGTGGATAGCTCAAATAGTTCCCTTAACAAGGTTTACGTACAACGGTTAACCTTCTGTTTAACGTTAAGTTGAAGAGTACACGTTCTATTCCAAAGTTATCTATAATAAACGACCGCTAGTTTCGCGAATTAAAAGCTGCCGTATTAAACATTCAACTCCATTACACCGAACATCTACATGAAATTCTATCATAATTCAAAAGTGAGATAGAAAGTTCGTACATCGAACGGACTAAATAAGTAAAAGTGCCTTCGGCACTTGGAACTCGTTTCACCTCGCTATTTTATCAATTAATCAATTCGGAAATAACAGCACGTTTCCCAATCTGTGTAACAATATCCCGAATTAGTTTCACCTATTTCATTGGTAATACTTGATCGAATTACGAAGCATCGAGCGTGCCGGGTGCAGAGTGGCGCGTAGAATTTAATAAAACGCGAATCGAGCTTACCTCGGCCTCGTTCTCTTTGTAGGACCAGAAGTCAATTTGCCTGAGTGCCTCCAGCTGGTTCTCTAGCGGGTCGCTGCTGCCGTTGCTCTTCGCCGCGGCGTCCCGTAACGTGCCGGGATCCTTCTTCCACGCGTAGATCGGTCGCTCCAGGCCCACCTGATTCACCCCGCGTTCCTGCTCGTCCACGCGACCGCTCTCGTTCCTCGCGTCCTCCTCGTTCTTTCGCCACTCGCTACCCGTGTACTTCGGCGAGGAGACCGCGGAGACCGCGACGAACGCGTTGTTCTTCGGCTTGGAAGCGGACGCGTCGGCCGTGGTCCCCGGTTTAGTGATCGGCATGGCCGTCACCCTGTGATACGCGAACTGCTTCCATTTCGCTGGCCACGCGCCGGTCGAACTCGCTTTACCGTAGGTCCAGTCGTCGTTCATCTTCTGCTGCCACGGAGACAGTTCATTGCCTTTCGAACTCCATCCGCTTTGATCGTTCGACGACTTCCTGGACCAGTCTCCCTCGTCCTCTTTCGTCTTCATCGACCAAGAATCCTTGGCCGCGTCGTCCTTCGACGTCCACGACTCGTTCGATTTCGTCGACCAAGGACCGGTCCTCGTGGCCCAGCTGCTATCTTCTACTTTCGACATCCACGAGGAGGATTCTGGTTTCGGTAACCATTCTTCTTTCGCTTTCCAGTTCGAGTTGCCCGATTTCGTTTTCGCAAACCACGAGCCTGGCTTGTCGGACTTCTCCGGCCAGAAATCGGTTTTCTCAGGCCAGAGATCCGTGTCTGATTGGTCCATCCAAGAATCGTTCACTTTCTCCGGCCAGGATCCCTTGCTGACCCATTTCCCATCGTTGCTCGATCTACCGATCGGTTTCGACCATCTTCGGGAATCAGTTTCGTCAGGGGATTCCATCGGTTTGATGTGGTAAGGCTTCCAGGTAGATTGGTCAGCTGCCATCACCCACGCGCCCACCGATTGGATCTTAGGCAAGGCAGCTTCTTCGTTGGTCCACGGGCTCTTACCCTCGTATTTCCGTCTCCAGGCACTGGCGTCGTCACCTTGCATGCTCTCCGTTTTCCACTCCTTCGAACCCTTCGGCTCCGTGATCATAGACCAAGGTTTCGACTCACCGGATCTCGTTTTGTAATCACTAAAGTTACTCCTATCGTCGTTTGATTTGTACTTCGAAGTCTCCGGCAAAGGGAGCTCCTCTTCCTTGGAGAATTCCTTTGACGCGAACATCCTGCTCTGCTTCTCGTCCTTCGTCTTCCTCTCGCCGCCAGCCTTCTCGCTTCGCTCCTTCGCACGGCCGCTGTTCTGTTTATCCAGACCTAACTTTTTCACGAGGTCCGCGTTCGGGTTGTACGACTTCCCGTTCTCGTCTTTCGGCCACGGTTTAGCTCCCGGCAGCTTGTGAGGCCACGTAGCCGGGTCGGAGGTCAGACTGTTCCAAGTTTTCATCGTGATCTGCGGTAACACGACCTTCTCCTTGTTCTCCGGCTTCGTCGACGACTTATTCAATTCCGAACGGTTTTTACCTTTATCCCAATTCCCGCTCGCTTGTTCCCGATCGTACAATTTCACGGGCCTTTCCCCTTGCTGCCACGAGGGAGCTTTCGAAGCTTTCTCCGTTGACCAGTTGGATCTGTCCTTCCAATATTGGACCCGTTGCTGCTGCCACATCTTCCGAGCCTCCTCCTGTTCCGCGTCTTCCTCGTTGTTCGACCAGTAATTTTTCTCAACGGGTAGATAACCCCGTTGAGACCAATATTTATCTTCGTCCGACGACTGCCTCCAAGGCCAATCTACAGGCAACAGTCTCTCGTCCGATCTCCACGGTGGATTGTACCTATACGAGAGATCCGGCCAACTCCTGCTCAGTTCATAATCGCGAGACGGCTCGTACTCCTGATGAAATCCGTCGGCCTGCACGTTCAAATCGACTGGGTATTCTTCCTCGCGTCTTCGTAGATAGTCTCGGGATTGGGGGTATCTCAGTGACTGATATGCTTCCTGTACATCGTAATCCGACATTCGCTCTGAAATCATAGAGATACTCGATTCTTCGAATTATTATTCCTCAACGAATGTAGCCAGCATCGAAGAATTCGTAAAAATCTTTTGGATGTACAAACATGAATCGATAAGAACTACCATTTGTAACAGTTACGTTATATACATTCGGGCGTAATTTATGATAATCCATTTGTATGTAATGAAGCGTTATTCGATGAAATTGACAAATTGACTGAAGCGGCGCGAGCTTTACAATTAACTATCTGACCTACCTAGCCCATCGTACGCGTTAGCGAACTCCCTGCGGGGCTGAACGTGACCTGGCTGACGAGTTCCGATCTTGCCAAACCGCGGCAGCCTCTGATCATCGAGTTCGCCAACTTCGTCCGACAGTATCGGTTTCCTATCATTGGCGAACGGCTTCGACTTATTTTGTTCGATCAGCTCCCTGATGGAGGGCAAGCTCCTACGGTTTTGCGTGGCGGTGTAGCCGGCCGTCTTCTCAGTTTCCTCCGGCGAGTCGCGGCCCCACCACCACAACGGAACGATCAGACGTTGAACGGGCGTCGTTTGCCACGGCGTCTCGGTAGTAGTCAACAGAGGCGGTGTCGCCGGCACAGGTGTTAACGTCGTCGTGGTGAAACGATGCTTGGTCTTCTTCTTCTTCTTCAGCTTCTTCCGCGACTTCCTCGAATCCTTCGAGAATTCCGTCGTGCTGGTTGGGAACGTATCCTCGTAGCTCCGTTTACCAGGATCCAAACCGTTCCTCGACTGTTTCAGCTCGTTCTCCGCGTTCACTGCCATTAGAAAGGGACAACGCGAATAGTAAACGTCGCTACCGTTTAAGCTTGTTCTAGCTACTATTTTCCTCTCGTTATTAACCCTCTGAGCGCTGCGTTGTCCGACGTTAAACGTGCGTCGTCACTCTTTAAAAAAATGCCTATGGGCTACGTACTTTTTAAAAGTTGAGCAGATTCAATTTTCATTGCAGAGTATATTGATTGCAACTGAAATAAATTATGTAGTGACCTCAAGAGCCTTAATAATCTTTTTTTTCATTAAGCAACAAAAATTTCATTAAGCAACAGGAACAACATAACAATAGTGTATAAGAATGCATATATGGGCTCATAGCCAAAATCGAATGGCTGTGCGACAACCCATATATGAGTTCATAGCGCTCAAAGGGTTAACCCTTTGCACTCCTATGTTGATTGTGACTCGACATCAGTTTTTATCTCAGGAGCACCTTTGTCGACTGCCACTCGACATTTTTTCATGTCTAAATAAATAGATGTCGCGCACACGTTACTTTTTCTTCCTCTATTTATTTAAATTGCCTTATTCGTTAGTTAAAGTAAGTTTCAATTAGAACGCTTAAAAGCGTTGGGATCTACTGATAACGAAATTGAAATAAAATTCGGAGTGCAAAGAGAATTCACCGACGAATGTTAGGAAAGTCTAGTCTCTCTAAATCTCTGGTTTTTAGAAAACGTTATTCAAGCATCCCCGTTTACAGATACGCGCGAGCCCGTTTTTCTAAAAAAAACGTGTCGCGTCCGTTTGAAACGAGTCCGGCCGTGGTGCTCGCATCCATCAGCTACGGTAGCAAATGGCTATTATTAAAGCGGCATTGTTCCGGTAATGGAGATTAAGAAGGTTTCGCGTGAAAAGCGCTTCGCCTACTGTTCACCTCGGCTCGTCGCGTAGACTAACTTGTTCCGGGATTATTCACTGTCCCCTTATACATTAACCAGCCGCGAGCACCGGGCGTTAGTCGAGAAATTAAGGGACGCGTTTCATTCACGAATGGTACCGGGGGGAAATGATCCAGTTTCCACTCCGCGTTTCACCACTCGGGGGACAATAATTCCGATTAAAAAGGGTTTGCGTTACAGGAGTATTAGATTTTCAAACGACACGCAATCGCCTGGCAATCGGACCGGATTGTATAAATCCTCGTTCGGGTTCCGCTCGCGTTTCTACTCTTTGTTCCGCGCTAATTCAATGACGGCAACGCGAAACGGCAACGGCAGCTCGTGCCGTGAAATGGGTTAACGAATTGTTCGCGCGGCGGGAAGTAATCGAAGAGCCGTGGGTTGGCACGGGGTGTTGCCACGAGGAAAATCCAAACGGAGGAGGAAGCAAGACCCGCGGCCGAATTACATTGATTCCTACGGGTTACATGGCCCGGCTAATTGCCGGCGGGGTCCAATTACATCGGACAATAACGCGGGCCGGTATCCGTCTAATCGACCTCTTGTCCGGCTTCATTCGATTTACCCCGTTAGACTCGATTAGCAGCGCGGATCTTCGCGCGACAGATTTACCCTTTTAACAGTCTAACTGGTAGCTCCTCCCCCTCATCCTCCTCCTCGCTTGGATACGAATCTATTTACCCGTGAATGGATTTTCCCCGGGAAAAGGAGGATTCCTCTCCTGGGTACTCCTCTCGTTACAAGAGAAAATTGCCGCCGCTCTCTGAACCGCGTTTAAGGTTCGGACAATTATTCTGAACCCACTACTGCTTATGTGTGAGTTCCCGAGCGGGACGATATTCACAAGTAGTAATATATGAGCCGCTTATTTTGAAAGTGGCCTAACTCCATTTATCTTCAAATCGAGATATTGAAAGTTTTGCGTTTCAATGAATTTAAAAATATACGTATAAGATACTAAGGAGTCATACTGCTTAAGCGTATCTAAGGATGTTCAATTTCAAGTTCCTGTTAAAATAGTGGCAATTATTATTTTATAATTATATATTTATTATTATAATTATATATTTATTTTGCATCTAGTTTTATAAATTATTATGTAGAGAATTAATTATTGCTTCGTGTCTTATTTAGATTATTTTATTCTTTATTATTTTATTGTATTTTATTTGATTTTTGTAAACAGATACTTTGTATTGAAATCCTGAGGTCTACAACGATTGTGTTTTGCATCTAATTGTATAAATTGTAAACGTAGAGAATTAACTATTGCTTTGTGCCTCATTTAAATTATTTTATCCTTTACTATTTCTATATACATATAGGATGTCCCATAAGTTTCTATCCTTCTTCTAACATAACCCCTAATAGAAAAAGAAAAGAAACTTGAAGGACACCCTAATATATTATAAATTTAAAAAGTTCTCAAAGAAAAAAATTAATAACAATTCCATATCAAGTCTCATACACTAATTTATATATGTGACAAATTCAGTATACATCTACAGACAAGTTGCATGAATCTTTATATAAAATCCATGCCAAAGCACTGAAATTATAATTCTTACCGAGGTGATATTCTCATATATGAGTGCTGAGATATAGATGTGTGGATTGATACGAGATTGTAGCGCAGTTTAGTAATCTGCACGAATATGTATAAGCATATTGAATCTTGAATACAATGAAATAGTTTTAAGTATTATATGAGCCGCTTATTTTGAAAGTGGCCTAACTCCATTTATCTTCAAATCGAGATATTGAAAGTTTTGCGTTTCAATGAATTTAAAAATATACGTATAAGATACTAAGGAGTCATACTGCTTAAGCGTATCTAAGGATGTTAAATTTAAAGTTCCTGTTAAAATAGTGGCAATTATTAAGTAAATAACGTGCGTTTTCTTATCAAGAATGGAGTTGGGCCACTTTCAAAATTAACAGCCAGATTCATTATAAAATTTGAAGGTGCCCAAGTCCATTCAACATAATTTAAGATGTTTCAAATTGAAAAAAAAGAATACGGAATTTGTTTTGCATATGTTGAAACCACGTCGGAAACATAATTTATGCGATTCAAAACATTTTTTAATTACAGAACATAGAAAATTACAAACATAAATTTATTACAAAACAATTTACTATTCATCTACATTTTGTGCGTGTGAAAGGGATTTGAAAAAATCATGATGTTCTGGTGGTATGTATCGTAATAGGTCAATCATGTCCTTAAATTTTGCTGTTGTAACTTGCCTAATATTTTTATACAATGGTGCCAATACAATATTTTCGAACCTTTTTGGTCTACCCCGACGTGGTAATAAATTCAGAACTTTAAAATTTTCATTTTCATTCATGGATGTCTTATAAAAAATTTTATATGGTTCATTTCTGACAAAACGCATCCAACATAATTATTCTTAACCAGTTTACTGATTCTCCATCAGAATTTTTTACTCTTTTAAAAATTGCGTCTTCTAATAATTTTGTCGATACAAAATCTTCCTGTCTCATTTCATTTAGAATAAAATTATTACCCTTCCGACACTTTTTAATAATCTTGTAATAATCTTGGGGAACGTACAGTAAATTATTTTTTTTTAATGCCATTTCTACCACGGCAAAATCTCTATCATTTGGTAAAAACGAATGTCCTGATATTAAAAATTTATGATCTATAATTTCTACATTATTATCCAAGCTAGTAAATATCTTGATGTAACTATAAATGGAGTTGGGCCACTTTCAAACTACACGGCTCAGTTATTCAATTAATTCGGAAAACTTATGTGTAAAAAATGTATCGTATTTTCTCTGAATATAAGCAATCTGAAGTGCTTCACTGATAAATAACATGAAGTTGTACATGTAACCATGGTAACAGGCAAAAAATTGAAAAACGGAGTTAGGTCACTTTCAAAATAAACGGCTCAAATCTATTCGTTTATGTTTCAATGCTCCGGTGTATGATGATGCTGACAATGCTTAACCCTTTCCACTCGAAGAATGTTTCCACAAATATTTCGTGAATTTCTTACGTGCAAATTAATGTGTCAAAAACTATTAGTAATTTTCTCTTTCTGCATTTTTTAAATTTTATAATAATTAAGTTTAATTCAATCAATAATAAATTGAAGCAGTTATTTTATAAGTCACCTCCCGAGTGCAAAGGGTTAAGCCTGGAGCATTGAAACGTAAACGAATAGATTTCTTACTACTTGCGAATATTGTCTCGCTAGTAGTAGCAGTAGTTTGTTCAGAATAATTGCCCGAAGCTGTACATTCCGGGACGCTCGACGGAAATGACATTTTTGCATCGAGAATCGGTTGCACATCCGAACGTGCGGTTTACTTTGATTGATAGTATACACGGAATCGATCCGTTGTAACGTGTAGGAAGTTCGTAACGAAATCGCGAACGTTCGTTAGGGAAATTGGTCGACGCGATTGAGGTCTAACGAGAACCGGAATTGTTTACCTACGCGGAATTTCTATGTATTCAGAATACCGTCTACAAAGCGTTACTTACCGAGCAGCTTCTGCACGCGCTCCCATCGGTTCGGATTCTCGGCTAGGTTCACCAACAGTTTCAACAAGTTCTTCGCGAGGACGTCTTCTTGAGCCTAGGCCAACAACCGAGCAACAACAATAATTAATTATACCGATCCTCGAGCCACCCACTAGCTGGCGCAGTTTCATTGTCGTTAACCCTTCAACGCCGGGATCATATACCACGCTCATCTACTACGCTTCTCTCGCGAGTTCCAATTAACCGAGCTGAACCGACTTAATCAAACAGATTAATTGTCTTTAATTAAATGAGAAATTCCTCCGCGCGGGATTCCGCGTTCTTTGGTTTTCGCAGTTCCAAACCCGGCGGATACTTGAATCGAGTTGCGTTAATTCGCGTAACTCCTGTAGTCAGCTTGTATCTGTTAACGAAACTGACAGATCAGCGCGTACGAAATGAAACTCGTTAACGAAGCCGTCGG
>SHCU01000166.1:222312-242320 GCA_004307685.1 Ceratina australensis | reverse complement strand
TTTTTTTATAGAAAATGAAAATTAATGATTCTTTTCTCTGTCGGATAGAAGCTTTTCGAAAAAAAGTTTGAGTCAATAAAAATACATTGGATGCTCGTCTGTTTTCTCTATGTAAACATCGCGTAAAATTGTATAAAATCGGAGAGAATCCGGAAGTAACAAGTTTCACTGAAAACGAATTTCTCTCAAGTACAAGATAAAATAGAAGTATGAAATAAAATAAGTAAGAGCGACAATATACGGACGGGATCATGTTCTTCGTGCATTCGTGCAGCGGATCACTGGGATTGTTTGTTCTTGCAGATGGGCTACGCGAAGATCGATCAAAAGGGATCAGGACTCCATCTTCGAACCTTCTCCCGTGCCTTCATCATCGACGATGGCGAGGAGAGGTTCGTCTTCGTCAGCGTGGACACCGCGATGATAGGAAACGGCATTCGCCAATCGGTAATCCCGCCCTTTCGATTTAATGGAAATTTTCATTCCGATAAGATTTCATTACAATCATTTTTATTCATCGAATCTCGAACGGATTTCTTATGATCCTCACGAGATGCGGATTTTATTAAAAGTTCAAAACAATTTATGTTACCGTCTACGCAAATATCTTATCGCGAAACAATACACTTATGATATTTTTAATCATTGTAATCATTTACCATTAATCCATTGATATCAATCTCTTCGGTAGTTCATAAAGTCCACGGTATAATAATGTTTACATCGACGACAAAAATGATTTAAGAACTGACAAAATGACGGATTTTCGTTACATGTAGGTGAAACCGTGTAACGAAGTTTCATGTTTAGAGTATGAGAAATAACAACGCATAATTCTAGACCCTGGGGGTTTTCCTCGAAAAGTACGGGAAAAATTGTAGTTTGTGACAAGGGACGGTTGTTGGCGCAGGTGCTGCAGAAACTCCAGGAACAGTTTGGCAGCATGTACACGGAGAAGAATGTGATGATCAGCGGGACGCACTCGCATTCAACTCCGGGCGGATTCATGCAGGACGTGCTTTTCGACCTCACGATTTTCGGATTCGTTAAAGAGACTTTCGATGCCATGGTCAATGGAATAGTGAAGGTAATCGATTCAACGCTCGATATGAATCCCTACGAAAGAATATTACCATCATCGTTATTAATAAATATTTCAGAGTATCGAGCGTGCTCATAATTCAGTGATCCCAGGTCGAATCTTCATTACCCATGGGGAAGTTCTCGGTGCCAATATTAATAGAAGTCCATTCGCGTATCTCAACAATCCCAAAGCGGAAAGAGACAAGTAAGTTCAGCCGTTCTTTTTAATCATTCAGAATAGATAATAGTCAAATAAATTAATGACATATTAACAAAGTTATTTCTACGAAAACGTACGAAATAGATGTAATGGTTGGTCAATGATTTTTATTGGTCTCGGGTTAATTATTGTACGAGCGTTAACAAGAAATTCTTCATTGGCACTTCGCGTTTTGATTGACAGGTATAAGTACGACGTGGATAAGATCTTGACACAGATGCAGTTCATTGGGGCGGACGATAAGCCGCTGGGCGTGATTAATTGGTTCGCGGTGCATCCGACCAGCATGAACAACACTAATCATCTGGTGTCGAGCGATAACGTGGGCTACGCCTCGATCCTCTTCGAGAGAACCGTGAACCCCGAAGCGCTGATCGGCAAGGCAAGTGATCATAAAACATAATCCCGTGGCAACGGAAGCAAGAAGTTCTCTCATCCCGCAACGTGAACTCGCGGGCACAAACCACGTGATTGTGCCTTTGTTTTGTCTCGACGTTGAAAGTTCGTTTGAAACTTAGGGCCAATTCGTGGCAGCCTTCGCGTCGACGAATCTCGGCGACGTTTCGCCGAACACCCGTGGCCCGAGATGCGAATTTTCCGGCAACAACTGCTCCGAGCAGTACACTTGCCCTGGGAATCAGGAAATGTGCTTCGCCTCCGGGCCGGGCAAGGACATGTTCGAAAGCACGAGCATAATCGCCAACAAGATCTTCAAAGAGTCGTGGGTGAGTCTTTACTCTTGTCATTTTTATTCTTTCTGCCTCGAAGCGTTACGATATTTCCTCTATTCGATTAGACTGCGGATTTTTATAAAAGCTTGAATATTTATGACACAAGTGCAATGAATGCAAAATTTCTATAATTTTATTCATTAAAAGGGACATCAGTATTTTGTATATTTCCATAAAATCCGCACTCTACTGTTATAATAGGTATCCGTATAACAGCAATACGGATTATGTGATATTTATTTTTAATCGAAGTATGCAAAAATTTTGCCATGAATAAATTTACTATAGGAATAAGCTATATAAAACTTGTACTTTTTTTTCTCGAGGACGTTTAAGCAACGCAGGAAAATATTTAGATAAGAAATTACGAACGATTATTATTCTTTTAAATCGTTTCTCGGAGACAATGTACGTTTAACTTATCTCTAGTGTATATGAATGAAAGGTGTCGAAACATGCGTCTTAAACTCATTTTAGTCTAACTTGGAAAAGATTCGCGACGAAAACAATGATTCTTTCAGGATGTGTTGTCGTGTCGAATGTACATGGTATATACATTTACTCGTTCGAGGAAGATGAATGTGTTTCAGTGCGTATAATAAAGTAACTGACACAATAATGAATTATCGTTAATGGTGTGTCATGACGTTATCAGTACATGTTTTATATTTCATCAAAACAACATCAAGTGACCTATTTAATGATAATCAAGTAACACAGATGATATCCTAATGTCTACATCTCGATTGAATTCTAATCAAATTTCTTTCTCACGATAAAATTAATTTGAAACAGAGTAAATCTGAAAGAAAACATTCCCCAGGCTGTTGATCACATATACAAGCATTCTGCAAATGTTAATTCGTTCTGTTCTCTTAAGAACATCTGTCCCTTATTCTTCGCCATTGAATTTTCCTGAGAAACAATTCGCGTAGCCTCCATTCAACGCTTTTCTCATTACTGGATGACGAATTTACGATTAAATCGCGTGGGAAACAGAGAGAGATGAAGGATTACAAGGTTATAAGACAGAATATAAAGATTTTTCTGAATAAAGTAGAAGAGACGGCCAAGAAACTGTTAGTTGAAATATAATAAATTTTATTTCATTCGTAAAAAGTATATACTTCCGGGATGGAATGATACCAGCAATTGCAGCATGCGAAGGAAAATGAAAAAAAACATTCAATGGAGCTATAAATCCAGAATAATAACGGAAGTGGTATTGTTAATTATCAAGATACATCCAGTTTTGTACAGATCCGTCTGCGAGAGCCCGTAATTAGAATATCCACCGTTGTTCGTCGGTATCGTGGCCAGCGTCGTGAAAAAAAAGTACAGAGAACGTAAACCGAGAACATAAGTCGGAGAGATAACGATCGATGGAGGAAAGAAAACGCGCCGCAGTCTAGAGAGCGCATAATGCCGGTATTAAGATTAATTAAAGATGGAACAAACGGTTAGGCGAAACACCTTGGGCGTTAATGGTTTATATGACCTGCGGTTTTTTCGCTTTTTCTCAACCACGTTTAACTCGACGTTTTTCTTCTTCCTTCCGCTACGCCAAGTTTTTCCTCGCTTGACGTAAAATAGAAAAATATTATCCGCGAAAATCGTAATGATCGGGAGGCAGAATAAGATGAAGAATATCTGTGTCGTTTGAAAAGGCTACAAAAATCATTTCCCTTGGGTAAATGTTACCTCGTAATAATTGAAGCAGAGTTCGAATCTTTTAAAAAATTACAGATATCCTACGAGTAAAATTGTAACTTTTTGTTGAAAAAAATTTATGAAAAATGCATTTGCCATTTCATTCTCGTCGTTTACGTATAATAAGGGATACAGAAAGAAATGCTTAACTGGTCTTGTCGAGACACCTGGTTAAGTCGATCGAAGACTAACGAGGCATTGTAGAATTGTTCCCCGAGGCGACGAGTAACGAAACAAAGATCTCATCTTCTGGTTTTAATTACCAGGAAAAGTAATTACATGGACGCGTATACAATGACGCTTGTTGAATTAAAGGAAAAGGCATTTTCCACCGAATAAGGAAGGGGACGAAGGATAACAGTATTGGGACTATTTTACTGACAGTGAGTAACACAGGCCTTCAGGCTTTTATTTACATGCGTAGTGATCGTGTCTCTATGCTAGTTTTATTTTATAAAAAATGGTGGACGGACAGATTGACTATGCTAAGTTCTATAATGCAAAATTCTGTGGCACTGTTTTACTGAATCTTTCGTTCGCAATATTGAAATGATGATTGAACTAATTTCGTTCATCGTCTGGCATGATTTTGTAAATTCACTGCTAAGCCTTTCGTTGAAACTCTAATCTCTAGCACCTACTAAGAAATGGTAATAATTTTTAGAACCAGCCATTCTTCGAAAACATCAACATATCTGATTAACAGTACACCACTTCTTGGCACACATTCCCTTCGAAAGCACCTCACGCAAGTTAATTAAATAATAGTAATTAATTATCGACATCGGTACGATACTCCAACGATTACTGCCAAGCAACAGTACGCGCGAAAAGTACTGGCTTAAATTTTTACAAACGCATAGATAGAACTATGGTCATTGAAACGAATCAATGATCACGTTTCTGTGAATCAATAACGATGCCGAGTATCTCTTGTTTCTTATCAATCGTCTTCGCTTACTTCAATTAAATTAATTCTCGCTGACCCTGTTTTCACGTTTCCTTCTCGATATTATTTACATGATTAATAATGGTGCTTGTCGTACTCCTCGTAACTATTGTAGTACGCCGGTGCCACGTACTTCGCGACGGGGATCGGTTTCGGGTGAACCGCGGGTCCCACCTTTTTGACCACCGCGTTAAACCCGTTATGGTCGTCAGCGGTGTACTCGACGATCCTAACACTGCCGTCGGGCTCGTTCACGCTGTAAGATCCATGGACCACGTCACCGTCGCGAACTTCGTGTTGGGTCTTCACGTCTCCCGTATGCGGGTCGTGAACACCATAATTAAAAGTATACTTCGGATGAGCCTGTAATTAAAAATTTTTGTTCAAGCACCAACCTCTATACGATTGGCTTATTTCTCTATCATTTCGAAATAAAATAAAATTAGTAGGAAAACTTTGGATCTTCAGTGTTTCAATGCACTCGCTGATTTCATATATTAAAATAATAATCTAATAATTCCAACTCGATCTAAAATGATAATAATAAATCTCATCCACCTATTTTAATAATAATCTCGAATAAATATAACTTGAAATATCTAAGCACGTGAAATTATGTAATAACGAGGAAATCGATCAAGCATTGATTATGCATCTGCTATCATCATGCAAATTCGTGTAATTAATCATGTGTTAAATTGGATAATGCCTTGAAAAAGAATATTAAAGTCCGCAGAAAGGTTCATATGAATTTACAATGCATTCTGCAATTCTAATAAGCGTAATTTGTTCTCGGTAAGAGTCCGATTCTGTTTAGCAGCAAAGTGCAGCCGGGTCTGTATTATTGTAACTCGTGCAGAGCTCTTTAACAAGCGCTGCGAGAAAGTGTCGCGGAAACGCGACGCGCGACAATAGGGCACACCGCGGAAAAGCCTTTCCTATGCCAAACGCCACTTTCCACGGGCAGGAATTTCAATTAACATAGGCGAGGCGTCACGGCTCGCGGTCCGAATTATAATACGTAAACGCACACCGACACGCCGTTCGGGATTCCGCGAGCAAATCGTCGCGATAGTTAACGACTTATCTGATCGGTCGTCGGCCGGCCATGCTAATAGCGCGATTACATCTCAATCTCTTTGTCCCAATCTAATTTCAATGATTTACTTATTCACTAATTTTTTCTCACAAAAAATTATCGTCGAATTTGTCAGCAACAATTATTGAAATTAGTATATTTAATTACGTTGTGTCAAGCATTAATTGAAAGATTGTGCCAATAATTCTTAAAAATACTAATATAAGTATTAAGTATTAAAATATAGTATAATTATATTAAAAAATAATATAATATATAAATGTTAAATATTAATTGTTAAAAATATTATATAGATAATTCTGACAATTATACGCGGATTAATATATTAATTTTTATACTAAATATCGCACCGACGATTACACGAAATATTCTGTCAATTTTTATAATAGAGTTTATAGCCGACAGTATCTAATGGAAACAAATAAATGATAAGACTCACATAGTAATCGTGTTCGTGGTCGGCATGATGATTGTACGCGTGTGACCCGTGGTCGAGGGATGCTGCGACGTGAATGGGCGAGGCGGAAACAGAGTGAACCGGAACTGCGACCGTAGGTAGTACCGCGTGTCCTTCGTAGTCACCAGCAGCGTATCCTTCGAGGCCTTCGTAATCCGCGTACGAAATCCCGTGACCTCCGTTATAGCCACTCAGAACCACCGCCTGGCAGAGAGCGACCGTTGCGCATAAAAAGCACAAAATCTGAAACTTTAATTAAAGAGGTTCGACTTAAATTCCAACCGTACGGAACAGATTGCACTTTAATCTTTTTACCTTTCAGTTTTTATGATTGAGTTCGTAGTACATAGAGAAGTAATACCGAGCGAATTAATAAGAAATGTAATTTAAAATTATAAAATAGCTGTTGATTTTATCATGAGAAGCGGGTTTTGATTTATCAAAATAAAACTTTAAAAACTAACTTTATTAACTAAAATTACTAACTTTAAAAACTTACAAACTTTTCACGGTATAAAATAGTTAGTGTACCGTGGAACTAATTTTTCTCACGAACCGACAGTTTATCAAGTCGCTCATAAAATATCAAGAATTTCAGCGTATCCGTCTTGGTGTTAATGCATACGAAGAATACGTTCGCCCGACACGTATTGGAAGAATCGTCGCATTTAAATGCATCGCGCGAATCGCGTCGTTAGTAGAGTGCTCAATTTTTTATCGGCACGGCTCCCTGCTCCGCGTTCCACTCACGCGTGCACCGGTGCAATATGAGAATCTGTAACCGTGATCAAAGCGAACGATCCCGGACACATTTCCCGTGCGTTTGCCGGTAATTTAAAACTCGTTTTCATCTCGTCGACCCCTCGGACGTGATCAATCCCGTTAAAAGGTTCGGCGGTTCAACGATTTTCGTTAAAGTTCGACCGGAGCCACGGGAAAGTCAATGCGCGGGCTCGAGAAAGTTTCTCGTTTCATCTTTCGCGTCGCTTCACGGGCTCCTCTTTCCCCGTGAAAAATGTCCCTTGCCGCTTTCTCGGCCGACCTTGCCTCTGTAAACCAATACGGATCCACGGAAGTTACCACCGGCTTCCGCGTTTTCTCGGAACCGCGGATAAAACGTGTCCCGCGTATCGTCTGTCCCCGACAAAAGGACCAGTTCACAGTTGATGCCACCGCAGATCGATCTTTCCACGGGTCGACGTTCCTCGATAAACAAACTTCTTTGTTCGGATAGAATTTCGTGTTTCGAGTCTTTTTCCTCGTCGTCGAGAACCCGTGAAAGTTATGACAATCTACTTTTTTTCTGTTTGCAAAGTGATTTGTGACGATGCTCTCGCCGACGCGTGAAAGTAAAAATGTTAAATCGAGTTAATAATCTATAATGGAAGCAATATTGTCTCGATTTCTGCTTCGTGTCACAATTCCTTTTTACTTCTTTTTCCAGGTAATTTTATATGTAATCTTAAGTCAGTGAGTAGAACCTGTGACGTGAACAGAACAGATGATTTACGAAGATGTTCTTGCTAATGTGTGAAAGTGACTTTTTTTGCGGTAACGATTTTGAACGAAGATGGTGATAAAGTGTATTGCAGTAAAACCTGTTACAATTTCTACTCGCTAGCTTTTTTTAATAAACGAAAGTCGAGACACATATTGCCTTAATTGTTAAACTGACGATTTTTGAAATTATATTCAAAATTCTACTACTACTGAGGAGTTTGTTTCCGGCACGTGTATCTTGAGTCATTCTTTTAGCTACCTCTCGGTACCTTGAAAAACGACTGCTAAAGTCCGAAGACTTCCGGTTCAATAAAAGTCACCCCTCGGTCAATCAAATAACTTATAAGTCACGGTTAAGCCAACCAGCCCTCATAATACCATCTGACAACACGTATCACTAAACCACATCGACTATCCCTTCCAATTATCCTTCTATTTATCGAGCGACTTACAAGATATAGCAGAGTATATCAACAGGATGACTCACTTGTTAATAGAAAACATTACAAGATTAAAAAGAAAAATCGTTATTAACATGAATTGTCATAAAATATAACTTTTGGTTAGCAGAAATACAATCACACTTATCTATACGAAATAAGATGCTGATCAACGTTATAGATAACGAGGGCAATAGTAGACGGCACATGTTAAGTAGAGGAACCTGATCTCTTATCGGACAACGTTATCACGTAGCTATTAAGGCGTCCCGTTGAAACACTCTGCGTACGAAATCAGCACCGAATGAGATCCCGTAGGAGGTGAAACCTCGGGAGGACACACGCGTGCACACGGAGTTCCCGTACCTTCATGGTGTCCGTCGTGTGGTGGTAGCCGGTGTATGCGAAAACAGCGCGAGATACTAACTGATAGCCGTCATCCCGAGACGATGCCCTTATATCTATCTCCCACCCGCGGCGCGTCTTTCGTTACACCAGGCAAAAGCTTCTATTAGTCTTCTCCTACTCGCCGTCTCCGCAAACCGCCCCCACCTGAACGTATAGGTACTTACTCGCTATCCGAGTTTCCCTTGGAAAAGAACAGAAGAGAAGGCGACGAACGTCCACGTGCCTCTCTTGCGGCCACTTCCGGTCCCAGTAGCTGGCTCGCTCGCAGATCAGGTGTCGAAGCTCTGCGGGTTTGACCAGATGTATGATCAAGCGTTTCCGTTCGTGACCTCCTACTCCTACCTACACGCGTCGCTATTTTTAATACTATTTCTACCGCGATTTTGTGTATACCTATTTCGAACCATATGCACATTTTTAACCAGTTAACCGCGTTCGACGTGCATACACGTCGTTCTAAATTTCTTTCAAAGAGACTCGTATAAAACAATTGATTTTATTATAACATCGCTCACATGAATTCTGTAGCTGTTAGAGTTTATTGAATTAATTTACAGCATTCAAACTATTTGATTTTTTATATATTTAAATTAGTAGAAAATAAAGTTTCTAAAATTACATTCAGCAGTTAAAGGGTTAAATCCAGGATGAGCTGGAGAAAAATGATACCGCTGAATTAATTTAACAAAATTGAACAATGTTCAGTTAAAATTTGAAAGGTGTCTTTTGACACCTCACGGTAGAAATAGTGTTAAGTATCCCTCCCGAAGCTCGTCTGAAGTTAATCGAATCATTGTACATGAACAATAGTACGTATCGAATCGAGAATTGATTTAAAGGACTGATAAAGGATGTCTGACAATTATATCTGCTACCTCCCTGGTAACAGACGGGTGAGAAATTAATTTAGCAAGAAAACGAGCGCGCTGAGAGGTAACAGGCGTGGTAGCCACCGTCGCGTTGCCGCGGTTACGTTAGGAAGTGTCGTAATATTTAGGAACAAAGCTCGCCCGTGTGGCTGCGAGGATAATGGAGCAGAGCTCTACGTAAACGCAATCGCAAATGGGCTAAATAATGCGAGGATTGCTTAATGATCGCGAATCCTTAATCGCCCTTTGCCGGTTACGTGCGAAGCCGTTCTCGCGATCATCTCCTCGCTTTACTCCTTGCTAGCTAGACGTACATATAAAATTGTGGAAGGGAGAAAGACCTGAACGATTTTACTTGTCGATTAATTTTGTCAAACTGAAAATATATTTCTATTTGAATAATATATTTTGCATGACTCTTACAAGTGTATTTCGAATTGAGACACGAAGGCGCGGTTGCACTTATTGCGAGTGACGCAACGAGACAGACTGACGACGACAAAGCTCATTTGTCTACCCGAACGAGTGGCACGGTTTTCTTGCACATTAGCCGACGCGTTCGTACAATCGCTCCGTGTGTAGAAGTTATGCAAAGCGAAGATTTCACTCGTTTATGACAAGCAGCAACACCTTTTTCAGTAATCGCGATTAATATCTAGATGGAATTTACGCCTTTATTTCATTCCCACCTGAGAACGGTAGCCGGCTTGATCTCTCGGAACGCGCAATCGCGATTCAAGAAGAAGCGGCCGCACGTCAGGACGTCCAGAGACGGTTTGCGAATTAAGGTAAAAAAGAGTCAGTTGGAACGCGGGCGAGATTTGGATCGAGCTCTTTGACATAAAGATACGAATCCCCTGTATGATTCATCGGCGTTACTTTTGGAATTCAGATTTTTCGTGACATTCCCCTGTGAGTCATCGGGTCTAATAAAAGAATGTCGATTTTTAGATGCTTCCCGTTATGAAACATTTTTTCTACGCTTATTTCAATTTCTGTAGTAGATATTCGAATACGAGTCGATGGAAGAGAGGAATGTTTAACGTGTAAGAATGAAAAGTAGAAATGGCATCGGAGATCGAATTGAATCGAATGAAAGAGGAGAGAAAAGGGCGCAGCGGAAATTTTAATGAAATAGAGGTAGACCGAGCAAAGCGAAGAAGAGAGTAGTAAAAGGAGTGTAACCAGTGACAAGTAGAATAGGAATAGAATAAAAATTGTGTGAATGTTATTTAAGAATTGTCAATGATTCGGATTTCTAAATTTGAACAGGTCACGTAAACGTGAACGGTTCGTTTTCGCAACGGCATCCTTGAAAAATATTACCTCGAAGAGACATAATATATAACAGGTTTGAAGAAAATGTTCTTAAGTAACTTGGCCGCGGTTGCCAAATCGCCGGGCTATCCCATTAGACACCGCGAGATACAATCGATCTCTCTTCTTTTTCGCTAAAGCGGAACAGTTGGAAGTCGCTCGGTCCCTAAGGAGGACCTTGCGAACCCGATGACAAGCTTTACGGCCAGTTACGATAGATAATGCCGGTGGTCAAGCCGCGTGAAAGGGTCATTAAAGAGGAGTACCTGTTACTCGCGAACGACGGGTGACCCTCCGTCGACCGGCTACCTTTTAATACAGATTCATAAATTGCGTTTCCTCGCTGGTAATATTTTATTTCCCGATTCCACCTCGCACGTTTATACGAGACGTTTATCGCTTTCACTGTTTCCAATTTAGAGCAGCGGGATAACTGTTTAAAAACACAATTAATGCGGGACAAAAGTTTGTCACGTTCGCAGAAAAGTGAAAGCAGTTATTTCTCTACTGATTCCGAAGCACGGTACGTAGGCTGACGTAGCGGCGTAGTAGCCGCCTCTGGAAGACGGCCCAGAACCCCGCGACGTCCCCGTGTTACGATTCTAACAGCCGTGAAAGGTTGGCTCGTGACCGTAATGTCGAAACGAACAAATACGCCGGCTGGATAATGCTGGGACCACGGCACTGTGTCGCCGGGCTGTTTAATATTGCTCGGTGAACTCGAAATGGCAGTAGGAACCGCTCCCACAACTCCACGGGTCGCAGCCAATTTCCGGCTTCAAACGATCCCCGACAGGCCGCTTCCTGTGAGAAGTTTTTCTGCTCTTCGTTTAGGGGTTGAAGAAAATAGTTGCAGGGATTATTAAATACGTAATTCAATTAATTTCATGAAAAAGAAACCCTGTAGATCTCTCGAAGAAATATTTTCAATCGATGAGAGGAGTATAAATAGTAAGACGAAAAATCTAATTGTCAATTTTATACGAAAATTCACAGCTAACGAATCGGATTAATTATCATACCTAATTCATTAAAGACTGATTATTTTTTCTATTCTCATCCTTGCGGTGTTACATGACGTTACAAAAACCGGACAATAATTAATGTGCTCATCAGCCGTGAAATCGGCGTATCACTCGTGAGTTGTGAATAATTTATGATAAGCGGTTGATCATCACTCATTATTGGATCACCGTAATTGCAATGATTCAACGAAGTATTAGATTCCGAAGGTTTTGCCCTGTTCCCCGGCTCCGTTGCTCTCCTCCTGTCACGCCTCTGTCAATCGGCCACCGTTTGTGACGCAATTCATTGTTTACGAGCGGCATTTCAATACAATCGTGTGAGAACGCCGCGGAACGTGGGGAAGAATCGTATCCTTGGCACACCCCGGTTCACGAAGCGTTCAGAGGAACCTGGAGCTAGGCCTTGCTCGCCCGAGACCATATTCAGCTTCCCAAGGGAACCCGCTCTCGATTCTCTCCGAATTATCGAGCACCACTCGATCATCTAAACTAACTGGTAATCCGTTTCAGAGATTTCAATTGTAACAACTGTTGTCTTTAACAAAATTTCAAACTTGCGAGTCACATGAACTGCGAACACAAACAATGAACATTATAATTTATGTCAAGTAAATCGTAGAGCATTAAGGCGATTTTTTCCGATATTTCAAACTATCAATTTGTAAAGAAATCGGTATTGCAAGATGAATCAGTTGAGAGTCAGAATTCGTATCGACGTTCGAGATAAGAACGAGTTGCATGAAACATGTAAGATCGACATCAGCGTTTCGCAAAACGAAGTCTCGACCGTGCTTCCTGAAGCAAATCCTGGCTTCAATATTAAATAAGGCTGAGTTTGTTATTCCAGAACGGTAGTAGAATGATAGGATGGAAATTGGAATAGTTAACACAGCTGCGTTTGAATTTCACGCGGCGTGTTCCGGGCCGAACGAGAGTGAAACCTGTCCGGTTGAATAACCGTGTCGTAACTTAGAAAGAAGCTGCCTTTTTCTTCTATTTCCCTTCCAAATTTCTGCCGTTCCCCCACGATTATAACATATTAGGTTGTTCCGACAGTAATTTCGTTTTCTCCTATTCATTTTCGCAGAAAAAAATCAAAACGACCTTCCACGTTTTGTACGTGAATTTAATATGATAATAATTGTTTATTGTAACTTTGTTCAGGACAATTTTACGACCGTAGCAATTTTTTCCATCATATTCCTGCTTATCATTAACTAAATTCGTAATAAAGTAATTTGGGAAGTTTTGAGCAACTACTGTAAGAGTACGGGTTAGCAAACGGCGTATGATCCCTTGACCGGGGTCAGTGGATTTCTAAAATTTGGAGAGCGTACACGCTCACGCGGTCCTTGCATCTAATTAGAAGATAATTGAACGATTACGCAAATACTGGAAGCGAAAGGGGGCCATAGTTACGCAAATCGGCGGACAAAACTGGGAAACAAGATCTGGCGAAGCCGGGAACACGTGCCCCGATAGATGCGATTTTGTAACGCCGAATTCGCGGCCATTCCGCGGTTTTTGCAACTTCCTTATGACTCGCTGTCGCAATTAGCATGAATTTCGGGAAGCCTCTTTAGTTTCGCTTTCATTTTTTTGATAGTTCCTCCGTTGCACAGGATATTATTCAATCGTTAACAATGTAATACCTCCCATTTGCGAATTAATATCCCGAACCATTAACCAGTTAACTTGCGTTCGACGTGTATACACGTCATTCTAAATCTCTTTCGATAAATATTGATAATCTTTTTAAATATAAAGAGACTCGTATAAAACAATTGATTTTATTATAACATCGCTCACATGAATTCTGTAGCTGTTAAAGTTTATTGAATTAATTTATAGCAGTCAAAGTATTACATTTTTTATATATTTAAATTAGTAGAAAATAAGATTTCTAAAATTAAATTCCGCAGTTAAAGGATTAATACCGTGGGATCAAGCAGAACGTCGAAATAAAATGTTCGATTCTGGGAGAGAAACATATGCGCCGATTTTATGAAAGACCCATTGACGCATGGACGCGATAGCGACCGCGTACGTTATCACTAGTTATCGCGAGTTAACGGATCGTCGACGCGCGAGGCTGTTTCCGCGGGCAAAAAAGGGATTCTCATGCGCGGAAGCAGAGTCGTGTCTCTCCCGGGAGATTCGAGATAAGGGCACATAATGAGGCGAGATAGCAGGCGATTGCAAAGTCCCTGCCTCGACAGAGACGTGGGAACAGGAACGTGTAAACACGTGGAGTCACTGAGCCACGCCGGCAACCTCTGCTCGTTCCATTTTTTCCTCTCCCGGTTGTTCGTTTCAATTTCGCTGTTATCCCATGCATCGAACGGCACGAGCATATCTTAAAATTACTCTATCGTTAGGAGTACTTAAAGAAGTCGAGGTACGATGCGTGTAGAGAATCAACGTTGAAACTGAGGATTTTCAGAGGAAATCGCGTTTACTTGGTCCCCCCCTTGACAGTCGTATTCGTATTCGTAATTATACGAAATTGCGTTTGAAGGTTTCTCCGGTGCACAAAGGAACAGACAAAGACGCTCAGGTGTTGACCCGCATAAATGTATTCGCGGCCACGGCGCCGTCTTTTTGCGTAGGTATAAGAACGGAAGCGTACTAGTTCCATTTCCTATCAACTCTATTATTCTTCGCCGCCATTAATTTGACGGTGAAGGCGTAATAGCCGATTACGGCGGTGTTGAAATCGGAAATTGGCAAGACACGTGTAATTAAAAAATAAAGGATTCCTTTACAGCCGATAAAAATATTCGTTCTGGTGTTATGATACACAGGCTGAGTTCGTAAGAACTGTTATTGGACGTAAAGGATTATTGAATGATTTAATTAAAACGCTTTATAAGCGAATTATATGCGGAAGAGGATCAAACTTGAGTTCAATGACTGTTTCCATGATTAAACCATTGATTTTTCAATTAAATCCAAATAATTAACCCTTTGCACTTGAAGATTTTTTTCTGCAAACATCTACTGAACTTACCTAGCCTGTGTAACAATTATTTTATACCGTTATAATTATATTTATTTTATTATTATTTGTAATATATTAATATGTAATTGTTCATTTTTGTGTTCTACAATTTATAAATTATTATTAATCAAATTTATATATTTTTTATTATAAATTTATAGTAATCAAATTTAATTTAATCTGATATATACTTTATTTTATAAAACAAGTGGCGATTGTGAGTCGCCTCTCGAGTGCAAAGGGTTAAAATCAAGGAACACGAGAGTAACATGAAAATCATGAGATCTAATTGAAACGAAGAAAAGATAAAATTGTAATTGCTTAAGAATAGCGTACAGGACGCGTTGAGTTATCGAGAGGATTAGGAAGGCCACAAATCAGCCGAGAGTCACGCGATACACGGCGAAAACGGTTTCGCGATCGCAAGAAGGGATTCGACAGGCAGTGGGAAACTGCGATTCTAACGAGGTCAGACCGCGGCTGTACTCGTTCTTCCCAGAACGCGCGCCACACCCTTCGCCACCTCGCGAATCGCGAGACACACGATTCACGGCTCGCAAGGACGTCGCCGTCGACGTTTCCTCCTCGACTTTTTTCCTCCGACCTCGTGAATCACCGTTCGATGTTTTCGCACGTCTCGTCGCGAAAGGTGTTAAGGCACCTGTTGCCCTGGCCTAGGTCTCGATCCCACGAAAAACCAAGTCCAGACTTTGTTTTTTTTATCCCCAAGGATACCTCAATTTCGGGTTGCTCAGTGTTCCTTTAATTGATCCGAGGTAAATCGTTGATAACAGCTTCGACGATAAATTTACGTTCCCGAACTTTAATTGATTTTTCTAAAATAACAAATACTGCATACGCGTGATATTCCTGCTTTTCAACGATCTTTCAGTTACGTCTAATCCATCGTAAACGTATTCCAAGCACTCGTGCGTTTCTTTCCGCGATAACGATCCCGCTCGACCTTCCCCGATATTTCTCTTGACTCAGTTCCAAATCGGAAGCGGAACTCGTCGAGCACTCGATAATTCATAGCCGCGCTAAGGATTATGCGCGCCACGTTCTTCCAAGAATCATAACTCTCTACGAATAGAAAACACATAGCAAATGGTTCAATGTCGATTAAGGCTTAAGTCATCCGAGTCTAATGCAACTGTAACGCGTGTGAACGTAACAACCTGTTAGCTCCCACTTCATTATCGATGCACTTTTAAAAACCCCGGTCGGAAAATTTGTTGGTATAATTAAAAGTACTCGAGGAACGTGTCTCAGTAACTAAATAATGGAATCAAGTATATAAATCTGTTGTAACAACCTCGTTTGCATATTAAAGACATGCCGTATGATTAGTTCAAGTTCACATATCTTGCTTTGGTCCGCGAAAATTAATTGATTCCATATAGGATATAATTCCAACTTCCTGTTCGAAGATCACTATCAGAAATCAAATAGAACCATTCCCTTGACATTAATCGTCAGGAGTTTCCTCAGCTTTTACCCGTCATCGCCGACCCATTAATGATTGACTCTTATCACCGCGATTCATCTTCAGATACAATGAAATTCCTTGCTGTGACAATGGATTTCAATCATGCTTAGCGGAACGGAGTTCAAATTAAGAATGTCCGTTGCAACGCTGTGCCGTTTATAAATTTTGTAAAATGAAAAGATAAATAAAATAAAGAACGAAGGGGAAGAAGAAGAATGTGATGCTGTCGGGGTTTTGATAAAATGGCCAAAGAGTTTGAGGAAAGAAAAATGATTCCCCTTGGTCCGTCGCGCTCTTGACCACGTGCACGTTCAGCTCTTACCAGCAGACTACTGGTATTGTACGATCCCTCACCAGGGGAAAGTGGCGGAAGGCAAGGTTGCGTGTGCACGCGAAGATCAGATCCCAGATATCGAGAGACACGACGCACGTGCATGGAACCGAGAAATAGAGTAAGAGGGGTGGGAGCCATGCTTCAGGGAAAAAGGGATGTGCGTTGAATCAGAGAGAGGGTGGATGAATGACAGGATTTTTCGTGAAATTAACCAGCGAAACGTTCAAGGATGCCTTGAGGTTTGCCTGGCTTTTTAAATTGTTCAATTAAATCATATCACTGGACATTAAAGGCCTTTGACGTGCTTAATATTAAAAGAGTAAATTTAATACAGTTATATAGTCATGTTACACGCTTGTGAGGTAGAAAATTCTGTATGCACCATTATCTAACTCAAATGGAATTCTTTTAAAGGGGAATTTTTAAACGGTGAAAGAAATGTGATGAGGTTCCAAGAGGAAAAGTGATTGATGAGATAAAAATTATGGCTCTAAAATGCAGTTTCAAGCGCAGTATTAATGCATTAATAATTAACATCAACTAAAAGACATTCACTGATAGACTATAATACATATATTACAACTGAGAAAATGCATAAAATATTTACGTGTGCTTGTAACATAAAATTTCCAGGGTAAATCTTAATTCGAACCGATACAATGAGGTAAACGCTATATTATCAGTATGCAAAGTGAGAAACAAATCGTCATTTGAGCTCTGTTCCTTGGTGTTACATTTCAAACGATATTTGCATGGCGCGCAGAGCGTAATACAATTTCGCGGGCTCGAATTCACGGCACGATTGACTTTCACCGGCAGCGTCTAACAAGTTACGACGAAACCTGGATGAGAGAGAACGCCAGGGGATAGATGATAATTAACATACATTCGCATGCTCTTTAGCCGTGACGCTGTTGGGCGAAGGGTCGGCCGGTCGGTTTCGAGAGATGCGTATTAGCATGATAAAGCCAGAAGCCGGAGGAGAACGGTGTGGCCACCGAGGCGGATGCGTTTCATGCGTGCGTTGCACGTTGCGTTGCGTACCGTTGCGTTTCTGGTTGCTCGTACATATCGCGCGGTTCTATAACCTGTGTTGCCTGGTGATTGCAGCGTCTGTGGATGTACGGGTCCGCCAAGGAAGTGATCGGGCCCCTACGGGTGGTTCATCGCTACGTGAACATGGTGGAACAGACTGCCGAGTTCTACAACGAGACTACCAAGCAGACTGAAGAGGTACGCGCATTTCTACTTTATTCATTCGTAATTCTTATATTTTAAAAATCAAATCAGTATCCCTACTAATTTCACTATGATATACTAATTTATTTTTAAATCGAATATTAATTATATTAGGGAGGTTCCAATCACCAGGACGTTCGTTACGAGATTCATTGCTAGACGTGACGCTTAGAAAAATAGACTAGTATTGCTTTTAACTTTAATACAATAATTTAGTTTTTAATTGGGTTTTTATTTTTGTTCGAAAGATTTAAATTCCCAGCACAATTTTTGCGAGATTTATCGCGATACTTTCTCGTTGCATCAGGTGCATGGGTGTGAACCAGCGATGGGGTACAGTTTCGCGGCGGGAACTACCGATGGCCCGGGATCGTTTGCATTCGAGCAGGGTACGACCACCGCAAATCCCTTGTGGAACGCAGTTAGAAACTTGTTAGCGGCGCCGACGGCCGAGGATGTCAAATGCCACGGCGCTAAGCCGATTCTCCTCGCCACAGGACGCGTAAGCTTACATGACAAAATATTTTGCACGGTAAACTCTGAACAAAAATATACCAGGGGAAACTTTTAATTAGACTTTCAATTTCCAGTTACGTTCAACTTGAGTAATCTCATAATTGTCCTTTAAAAATAATAGATAGAGATTAGACTCAGTAATAGATAGGAAAATTGATATTGTAGATTTCTTATTGAATTAGAATAACCAAAGACTTCCGTTTCCTCGCTGTAAGACTTATTTAAGCGAAATTATACAAAGAGCTTATAAATAAATAAACAACATATAAAATTACAAGATCGATATTGTGATAATCATTGATTTTATTTAGCAGAATATTTATTTTTCCGATGCTGTTAATGTCTGTTCAGATGACTTTGCCGTACGAGTGGCAGCCGAAAATCGTGTCGACGCAGGTAGCGTTAATCGGGAACGTAGTAATCGCCGGTGTGCCGGGGGAATTCACAACAATGTCCGGAAGAAGATTGCGAGAGGCTATCAAAACGGTCATGAACGATGCATCCAACGACGAAACCTCCGTTATAGTCGCCGGCCTCTGCAATACTTACAGCGATTACATAACCACGCCGGAGGAATACCAAGTAAATCGTAGATCATCCTTACCGCTTCCGATGTTCCTACAATCTTCGATCTACCGCTTATCATATCACATGTTATCTTCTCTCTCATCTATCCATTAGAAATTCAATAATCTATATACATCAGCCGTGCATGCCATTTTTTTAATTAGATGATAATGTGTATCTTTTAACAAAAAATAATTCGATAAGAATTAAAAATTGAATTGTAATTTTACAGATCCAAAGATACGAAGGTGCTTCCACGATATTTGGACCCCATACCCTTACGCTATATTTAAAACAGTACCAAGAGCTTGTCACAGCAGCTATTCTTGTAAGTGTGATACTTCCGAATTTTCCCTGCCGTAAAAAATATTGTACCAATATATCATTATTTAATGTTACCAGAAAAAGGATGTAGAGCGTGGTCCATTGCCTCCGGATCTGAAACAAAACACGCTTCTCTCGTTCGTTACGCCTGTTCTCTACGACACACCGAGATGGGGTAAGAATTTCGGCGACTGCATACGTCAACCACAAAAAATTGCTGGACCAGGGGATATCGTCACCGCGGAATTTGTAAGTGCATTATTAATCGATAAATAATATCTGTTGATCGATGTAAAAAATTGTATGATCGAAAACGTAAAATTGACATTATTTTTTCTTGCATTCTCGTAGTACGTACGTGACCTAGTAACGAACAATGATTAAATTAATGAACGTTGCATAAATTATTCAATAGTGGAATTCGTGCGATAGTTGCAGATGACGTCTTAAAAATAGCAGCACGTTAGTTATCAGTCCGTTGAGCGGAACGATTTTCATTTGCAATTAACGCGAATGCCGCGGAAATCTGGCGTGCTTTAATATCTGCCAACGAATTTTCCGCCTCGACGATCCGCGCGATTCATTAAGCTTGCAGAATTAATGCTGATCTCCAGAACTTTTTACACTAATTAGTAGACCACGGATTTCAATGCGAAATAAAATGTTCACGATTACAGACGACACTTGATATAATTGCACGAAATCCGAATAGAATTTGTATAAAAAAAAA
>SHCU01000166.1:189555-214393 GCA_004307685.1 Ceratina australensis | reverse complement strand
TGATCCTTGAGTGAAGTTCCGGGAGCTACAAACTAAAGTGGACAGTAAAAAAGTCGAATTAACCGACGAAAACTTCATTAAACCAGTTCCTCGTCCAGTAAATTATAAAAACAGTACAAGGAGGTCCGTTTAACGAGACGGTTTACCCAAGGCGAGCGGCCAGTCACCGACCCTTAAATGGATTACCACGTAGTAAGAATTCTCAGAGTATTGGAACACAGGTACACCCTCAGCTACCGTCCCAATACGATGCAACCAATTTAAACGAGTCTGGATTCGAAACAACAAACGTCCATTAACACAGGAAGAATAACAAACCGCGAAATCGCATTAACTGTTAAATCACGGGCCTACCCCGTCAATAATGAACGGACTAGACGTCGAACTACTCTAATCTAAATTACCGGAAACGCGAATCATGTTCATTGAACAAACAAGAGATCGCACGGAGTGACGAGCTCAGAAATGGATCAGCCATCCGCGTTTCCGCCTGATCCCTTGAACGCCAGCTCCGGCCTTCAGGATCACTTCTTCACCATCGGTCCTCAGAGGGACTCGCTGTACATCGTGGTCCCGGTTACCATCGTCTACGTGTCAATTTTCGTCACCGGCCTGATCGGGAACGTGAGCACGTGCATCGTGATCGCGCGCAACAAGTCGATGCACACGGCGACCAACTATTACCTCTTCAGCTTAGCGGTCTCGGACCTGTTGCTGCTGGTCTCCGGCCTTCCAGCCGAGGTTTACATGGTCTGGTACAAGTACCCGTACATATTCGGCGAGGTTTTCTGCGTTCTACGAGGCCTGGCAGCGGAGACATCGACGAACGCCTCGGTCCTTACCATCACGGCGTTCACCGTCGAGAGATACGTGGCTATCTGCCACCCGTTCCTCTCGCAGACGATGTCGAAATTGACCAGGGCGGTGAAACTGATTCTGATCGTCTGGCTAGTGGGGCTGTCGTTCGCGTTACCCCAGGCTCTGCAGTTCGGCGTGATCCAGCTACCCACCCACCCGAATATGATGATGTGCACCGTGACGAGAATTCTGTTGAGCCACTCTTTCGAAGTCTCCACCTTGCTGTTCTTCGTGATACCGATGAGCGTGATCACCGCGCTGTACGCGTTGATCGGGCTGAAGCTGAGGAAGTCGAGCATGATGAAGAGAGGCAGCGGGAGGGATCAGAGAGGAAGCTGCAGGCATCATCCTGGAAGGTCTTCGAGGAGGGTACTCAAGATGCTTGGTTAGTAGCTATTAGAAAAAAAATTTTTCATGCGCCAGTAGCCTGCGGGCGTTTGTACAAATTATGCATCTAAACTTTTCATATTTCTGAGTGTGATAAATCGTACTTCACTTCGGGCGTTTTATTTCTGTTAACGTATTGTTGAATGCTCAACTATTTAATAATCGTTGCAACTACTATTTAAGCTGGTATCTAAAATAACAGGATCTACATTGAATTGAAAAATATGAAAAAGCAATTGGTACGTTTGATGGTAAAATTTTCGTAAACGCATAAATATCAGAAGTCTGTTTATCACGTAGCGAGAACTCTGTTCGAGTAAAAAGTGAGAGGAAAATTCAATTTGGAAACTTTCCTCTTTGTCGCGGACGGTAAGAGAATCTCGAGGCTATCGAATCGAAACGGCTATCAGGTAGCACCTAGCTTTAGCGAGTTGCTTAAGAAGATAAAGGAATTGAAGGGTAGAAAACGATCCAGAGTTCCATTCCTTTCCCCAAGGATTCGTCCTCGCCATTTAAGGCAAAGACAGGGAAAAGCCCTTTTACTTCGGACTCGATCCTTTGTGGAAGTTCGTCGCTAGAACCTGGGAAATATGGTCGACAACAGAAAATGGAATCCTTCCCTTTAACAGCCGACTAATTAGAAATCATCGTTTTAGTAACAGTTATTAGTTTTATTTTCGCTCGTGTTATAAAAAATGCACTTCCTAATGGGGTATCTGTGTTCCGGTAGTCTGGATAAAAATCCATCATTGTAAAACGAAATGTCGTCGGGCATTCGGAGGAGTCAAAGACGTCCCTTGTCTCTTTATGGCTGCCATAAAAGTTCGTTTCTTGTTGGCAGACTGCTAAAAGTAATAATAAAACGAATAAAAATGTCAACGACATTCTCGGCAATTCAGAAATTATTTCTTCATGATTTCACAAATGAATCAGGAGGAACGTTTCACGTTTCTGTCCCTCTTTAAGATGTGCAGCATACTAATAAAAATTGATAACATATCGGAAGGTCGACGACGGCAAGAGTCATAAGATGTCTTCGACTGACGAACAGCTAATTAGGTTAATTGGGAGAATAAGAAAGGCACCCTCATCGAAAATACACCGTCGTCTATTTTTATGGCTTCATGCCTATATCTGTTTCTTAACCCTTTCAAGGTTAATGGAATATAAACGAGATCTGAGAGGTTTATGCATACATAATTATTTCGTGTTTCTACAGAGTCTATTAATAATAGCGCTTAAGATGCAGGAATAAGTGAGTGAGAGATAATTGTAAACCACACTCACTTCTGGACTAAACAGCATTTATATACGACGAAGATATACAGATTAGAAAATTAACACGAGGTACGATAATAATATGTAAAAGCAGAGAAATTCTGCTGAATTATTTTCAAAATTTATTGCCAGCTGATTGAATGAGGTGTCATTCAGGGCACCCAGGGATGTCATTAACGCTGGATACGTCGATAGAGGATCCGATAAATTAGGATCCTCTGTGAAGATCTCCTCTGAATGTTCGCCGACGATTGATACCGAACGTTAGGGGTAGGATAACGGTGTCAACCGCTAGGAAATGGAAATTGAAGTTTCAAGTATGATTTGCTCTGAATCAGAGTCATCTAATTTTGCGAATCACATTCAGAATTCTTACACTAAATTCTACCCTTTCATTTAAAAATATATGGATAATACAAGATTTAATGGAACTTACTGTAAAATATAATCCTTTTCGTTCCTATGAAAAATATACGTAGGAAATGTAAGGCGAATTTGCACCAGATTCGAGATTTGATTATTCAAACGAAGAAGCCGAGCGGCGTTCTTTACTATTTTCGTGGAATATCACCGGGCGAAGGGAATTCTCTCTGTATTGCTCGACTCTCAAGGAACCTCGTTCGTTATTCATTCAGAATAAGCATCGGGAGCATTTTTTTTCCTGGTGAACAGTGGTGGAATGTTAAATCTCTAAATACGCGAATTTGGAAATTTCTTCCTTCTTGTTTGCGAAAAGAAATCCGGGTGCATCGAAATCGCCAGTAATAACCACTCGAACATCAACGTTTCCACGGAGATATTCAATTCAACGTCGCGCGATCCTGCACGAAGGTATTCCGTATTTTAATTTAAATATTGCCGGAAGGCATCGGTAGTCCGCGGATTTTTATGCAAAATAAAGTCTTTATGGTATCGGTTTAAAAATTGCGTTTCAAATAGTTTTTTATCTTCCGAGCATCCCGATTGCATTTGGTATTCTATACATTTTTATGCATTATTTGCTGCGTTTATGCCTTCTGCCCATTTCTCCCGTAACTAAAGGATTGGCAATAAAAAACGTAGTAGAAAATTTGCATGCCGCGGAGCGAAATTCATTTACTCCCGACTAAACTACAAATATTCATGAACGATCATAGAAACGTCAGTTAGAAAAACGTGAAGGCTCGTCAAAGCGCAGAGTAAATAACAGTATTCGTTCATCGAGATCAGTCAGATTTAAATACAAATCGCTCGAACCAAGTTTTCCAATTAGTCGTTAGGATATTTCGAGCGGATTAAACTTCCTCACTGTAAAAGGAGTAACTCGTGAATCGAGTTTCACTTTATCGTGTCTTAAACAAAAATATTCGTGAAGCAGATATGTTACGTAACGCGTGTCGTGATTTGCAAATCGTTCGAGCGAGATTGACGCCCATTTGTCGAATCGAATGCAGCATCGATCGGACAGGGATTCGCGATAAATAGACAATAATTTATGCATGCTTCTATTCCTGTTTCACAAGCGACGGTCCGATCAGTTAAATTTCTCGAGGCGAAAGAATGTTGATATTTAGCGAAAGGATAAAACAGGAGTTTATGGAAATGAGCGGTAAAAATATCGTTGAACTTTTTTAAATGGTCCTCGGGGAATTCGTGTCTGGAAATAAACGAGCAGAGTTTATTCTCGACTCGGAAAATTTTAGAGAACAAACGTCTCCATATAGAGATGTGCTTCTGTTATAATAATCACAGCCTCTTAATGGCATCAATTATCGTTAACGATCATTGCTGCCTCGTGCCGCCTTAAATTACGTAAATGCCGTAGAAAAATTACTGGATCACCTGCAGCGTAATGTACGACATCGATTTTATATAAAAAGGCGGCTACCTACTTTTTAAATCATTTTCGAACGGTTCGCTAACTAAGATTCATCTTTTACTTACCGAGGTTTACAATGTTACGGACTAACTTGGCGAAGTTCGCTCGACTGACTTTTAATTAATAACCAATCCGAAATATTTCATGCAAACATAATTTAGAAGAAGGTAATCAGATACGAGAATTTTCTTTCCTTTTAATTACTTACCTCTGTTATTGTACGACCTCATCGATGAAGTTTACTCGATTGATTTTCAATTAACGTGGAAGTTTTGAAGAAATTTTATTTATCCAATTTAGAAGAATTCGAGATTCCGCAATGTAACCAGATATACGTTCCTTCTTCCCAATGAATCCTATTTATAAATTAACTGCATCGCTGAAACTTGCTCGACTGACTTTTAATTAACGTGCCAGATTGAAAGAAATTTTATTTACACAATTTGAGAGAACTCTAAATTCCACAGGATCATCAAACAGTAGGAGTTTAGTTTTTTCACGTTGCTTTCGTAGTTCACAAGATATGTAAATACGTGCGAAAACAAAATTTGAAATCAACAATAAACAACTCTTGAACGAGAAATTCAGGAATCCAATAAAAATTCAATCTCCCCGTGGCATCGTATTGACGACCTGAAAATAAACCGAGAGACACGGTGAGCGAAGATGAAGTGGCGCTCGAACGGAAAATGGGAAGTGCAATTCCGGTCGATTATTAACCCCGCACGACGGTGCACAGCCTCCTCGTTGTTATTCGACGGGGGCAATGGTAAAATCGGTCGCGTGTAAGCAGCCACCGAGATCTGGAATAAATTGATAGCGAGGCGACGTGCGCGTCGCACGGCCGCGACGTATCGACAGCTCGCGGGGCAATATATTTCAACTTACTTTCATTAACTTCCATGACCGATTAGTAATTCATGTCTCCAGCGGAAATTAGAAAACGAATTCCAATGACCTGAACGTCAAGCTGGAACTCGGTTATTATTATTAAAATTGCATTTTTCCGTGAAATAAAATGTTTCAATAAATTCAACGCGGACGTGTACTTCATTCGTAATACGTGATCATTTTTCACAGTATTGTACACTGCATCTTCTCATAATTGCATAAAATCTACAAATGGATTTACAGCTTCCGCTTCTATCGGAACGTGCTAATATTTGATTATACCTGATCGGTTGTGACGTGATCGTCTCGTCAACTTGATTTTTAATACAAATCACATCGTTTATTAACTGGGGATGATTAACTACGAACATGTGACTCATGTTTATAATTAAAATGAAAATTTTTATCGCGCGGAGGAAAGGATGGAACGGATGTTAAAAATAATAACGTATTCAGATACAGAGTATGCAGATACATGCGTGCGTTGATAGTGTTTTCCGCGAGACGGAGAATGATGCATTGGTTCATGAAAGAGTAGGAGTACACGCAGAAAATTAAGTTAACTTTTGCATTATCCACGCGAGCTGACAGGTTTGATGCATACACGCGTGTAATGCTTCCCAAGATTCAATTACCACACTAACGGTAATGTATTCAGTTCTCACTACATAAACACCGATTCAATAAAAATCTAAGGAATTTCGTTAGAAGGAAGTTTAAAGTCTACTATCACAATTGCGTAACTAGACTGCGGATGTTTATGCATGTTCATTAATATTGCAATTCCTCAAATTGTTTGAAATTCTTATAAATGCACCTCACGCGATCCATCTATAGTAAGCTTAAATATATTTATTTCTATTTTATTCCTTATCGGCCTAAACTTGGTTACAATCTCTAATTTATTTTTTTATTTAGAATATAAATTATTCATTTTAATACTCCTTGAACTCTGTCGAAACATAAATATAAGCTTAAATACATAAATATGTGAAAAGATCGATGTCACTTTCTCTGCGCAGATTTAATTTAGCGATTGCTAGAATTGCGCGTAGAAATGCTGATCGTAGATCATTTCCAACGAACTTGTACTTGGCCGAGAATCGGTGAATCAGATTCAACGCGAGAACGATCACGCAGTTTATCGCGCATTTATCAGGCGACACGGCCGGGACTCATTAACCTCGTAATTATGCATGTGCACATGCTTACGCTCTGGATATTTCATTGCGTGGAAACGACGCCTCTGTATGCACGCGTCTGCTCGTCGTCGTCGGTCCACCTCCATCGCTTTTGCAACCGGGAATCGATTCGCGTCGTCCCTGCGACGAACGATGACCGAAGCTGGAATAAAAGTGATATTGCTTTTTTTCGTGTCGTCTATCATTAAATGATAATCTGGTCTAACGGGGATTACCGAGGTTAGACCTATATACATAGAACTCGTCTCTGCCAAAGTAGAACAAGGTACCACCTTGTCTTGAATCCATTTTCTTTCAATTAACGAGGACTGAAGATTAAATTAATGAGGTTTGAGTCTTCTATGAGAGAATCCTAGATTTCTTGTAATTAATTTGTAGACATACAATCTTCGAACTAAAAACTAATTAAAAGTATTGCTCTTCGCAGCTCTCTGAGCGATATAAAAATCATAAGGAAATCATACGAAGGAAGCGATACAGTTTCAATAAAAGGAATCTGTCTTCCTCGCCAACGCCTGAAGCACTATCGACCCTCGGTCGAATTATTGACACAAGTGAGACACGATGAAATATAAAAACGAGGGAAAGAAGGGGAGAGAGAAAATTGTTGCCCACCTTGAGTCAACGGACAGTAATTACCTGGACGCAGGTTACACTTTAATAACAAATTTAGTAGCGGGAAGTAACAAAAGTCGTGATAACGAACCACTCGAAAGTAATAATTACCCGCATCGCGATACCAGTTTCAACAGTTCCCCGTTGAATAACAATCATAATTATCACGAAGAGAATGCTTCCTAATATTTCCTAGGTGTCCGAAGCAGAAGATTCAGTTAGAAAAAAAGTCTTACCTTATTTTAACAAAATTAATAAACCGACGTTTAAAGAAAAGCTCGAGCTTCATATAATGTATGTAAACGTATTCCTCGACGAACAAACGTGAGTGAACGTATGTCCAGAAGCAATTCTTCCAAAGAAGCAATTCATGCTTATCGGGGATCCAAAATTATTAACAACCGTTACGTTGATGATCGGTTGCGCAGCCGCGCATTATTGGTCGTAATATTACGCGGAGCAAGCCCTGTAGCAATGGTATCAGGACTGAGCCTAACCGAGCATCCGTCGGATGCCATGTTTTGATCCGTGAATTCATTAATGGCGCCAGTTTATCACGGACGCGTTGAGGATACGCGATCCGCGAGGAATCGATAAACGTTATTGTGTCGCTTATTACGTAGTAGAAAGTATGCGCGTACACACTGCGTTTTTGCGTCCAGCCTGATAATAATCGCGATGAACCGTGCGAGGTAAAATAATGATTACTTCGAAGAGAATAAATTGTCCCTGGGTATGAGGATATTTTTTCTTATAATATGGTAACTAGATTTGTCGTTCGCACAGTTATTCATAGGAATGTTTGAAAAAGAAGTGAGACGTCTGCTTAACATTTTCTCTGGGTAGTAATGATATAATTTATTTCGAATGAAACAATCGTCAAAAATAAAACAGATATTCGCAATAAACCAGAGGCTTAAATCAAACGTGAAATTGTTAATGTCACTTCATGTACGACGATCTGTTTCGCGTGAGTTCTAGAACATTAATTAAGCATGAGAGAATTAATTACCGTGCGTTTAAACTCTTCTGTATCGTTCTGCACGTTTTCTGGTTAACTGTAATTAAATCCTGATGAAATAAATGAATCTTCAAAAAATGCCTTGATCTGTGAAAAATATTAAACCGGATGACACGTATATCAAATAGAAACATATTAATGAGTTATATACGATCTGTGCCGTATGATTCCTGGAATATAAACCTGACAGAGTTAATTACCATCGGTTTAAAGTCTCTCTCGTGTCTCATCCTGTACTTTTAATAATCGCAAACTGGACCGACATGCGACTTTGTAATTTCGATTTACGATCAAAGGGAATTGGCTATACACTTTTTAATTTATTACAGTAATCACTTTGCTAACTTCCAGCGGAAAAAACTTGCTTAAGGATTCACGTGACTAGTTACAGACATATCAAGATTTTCTTCTGCTTGAATAATGAAATCAATGACCGGCAAAATTAAAACTAATATTAGACTGATAAAATATTATATAAATAATAAGTAGTAAGTTCCACACCATAAATGTTTTAAGAAATATAAATGGCACAGTTCCACCAATTAAGACGAACGATACTGTACGATTAATTATGCCTCTTTATATTGTCTCCCATTTCTCCGTAGAAGAAACAATTACTAAACAGCGTCTTTAAAGTGTGCAATTACCTTGCGCGTGTTCCGCTTCTTTCTTATCGTTCAATGGGCAATCTTGATAACCTAAGTATTTTCCTATCGAGGTGCCGATCATCGGAGCAACTTAATCAACCTTAGACGTTAATTACTTTGCAATTTGCATTCGGGATCCGCGTGTTTTATTTTTTTACATGCATTACATTTTCATAATACATACGAGTGAATCATTCGTCTCGTGCATACTCACCGTTAAATTAACACCGACAAAAAACAAATGGTGATAGAAGTAGTCCCTCGTTAAAGCATTTTGTTTTACAACAGGAAAGTTTGTGCGATGTGAGTCCAACGTTACAATTAATCAATTAATCAGTTTATCCTAAACTTTTGACTTTTATTGTTAATTTATGAAATGTATATTGGAATTTCTTTTGTTCACTGAAGATGATTATGTCTATTGTTCCTCACATTTTTACGTATCATTCTTTCTATTTTCTGTACGTCTAATTTTTCGGTAAAAATAACAAGTTACTATATCATTCAAGCGTTGCGGTATACATTCTATTTTTGATATTTTCTACAGGCATAAAATGTTTATATTCACATTTAGTTTTCTTATAAATATCTATATAAAAATCGCGGTCTGACGATGAGTGAGCAGAAAAGTGCATAACACAATGAAACTGATTGTGCGAATTAACGAGGGCTTCTGTTAAAAATCACTCGCACTTAATGAACCTATTCAGCAATGGAAGTTTGGAGAGGAGAACAGTTTGATGCTTCTATACAAGTGTACCCGATACTTCAGTAAACAGTAACAAAGCGTGAAGCTCGTTGCGGAAGCACGGGCGATAAACATGAGAAGTATCGTGTTCGATGCATTCGCCAGTGATCTCGATTACATTAAGTCCCGAGAGAGGATGCACCTCAGTTACTCGAAATCGAATAAGTTCAAAAGTCAACTTGTCCCTACACGAAAATCGGCAAAACGGAAACATCCGTTTACGGAGAACGCGTGACCCGTCTCACGGTATGGCGTGCTAAAAAATTCACCGTTTCCCAGAACCAATTTCACGTGGGGCGGTGAGATACATAAATCCTGTTTGAAACTTCCGACTTCCTCCAGGACGAGATCCCGGAGGATCGTTTCGCGAAATTTTCACGAAAATAATTTCTCAAAATACTTTCTGAGAACATATATATATATATTCGATAGACTGATGGTTTATATAAATAAACGTAATATCTCAAATCCCAACTGTGGAAAATTCGCTGAAGTTCAACTAGACTTACGGTTGATATAATTCAAAGATGCGACAAGAAATACTGTCCTCTTGGTGTCATACATGGAAATATATATCTGCATATAAAAGTTCGATGGACGATGAAATGGCAAGGTAGCGAAGATCTCCGTTTCGTTGAAGGAAAGTAAAAACTGAACGGATTATAACGAGCGCGACGCACATCCTGGCACCTGAATGAATTATTCAGACGAAGCGTGTGCGGCACGTCGCCGAGAAATGCTATAACTCAGTTGATCTTGACCTAAGCTGCATATCAATTCCGGTGTTTGCATATTCTTTCAAAAGCGACCCGCGCAATACCGCCCCGTAATCGCACGAGCTACCAGCGAGTGATACGCTCCGCTATTCCAAAACAGCGTTACCTCACTTCGATTATTCTTCCTTTCTTTACCGCTGCGAACGAATTTCATTACATCAGGCTTATCTCGTGGGATCAGTTTTATTGCTGGACCGTGGACTTCCTTTAAAAAACTTTTTTTAAAAAAAACTCAATGAGCATAAATGATAAATACATGGTACTACTTAAAACCTCTACTACTACTTAAAACCTCTTCTATATCACATCGCACATAACCCTTTTTAAAATTCTTACGGCTTCTATATAATATCTGCATAATTTGTAATATTCTATTGGCTTGGTAAATAAATAATTGCAAATTTTGCCTTTAAGGAAAAGGACGATCATTTGGTTGCTCATCCAATACTTGCGTAATTTTATGCACAAACATTTCATCAAGTCTAGGATAAATTCTATTTATTTGATATTTCCACATCTTCATCGTAAATGTTTTATTTATACCGAGTTATTACAGAAGTTCCTTTTTTAAATTCTTTTATTAAAACGAAGTAAACACATTTGCAATTAGATTATAAAGTATCGAGTCAAATTGTAAATTTCAAATGTAATTATCTATCTCCAACGTAATGGCCAATATCTTATGAATGAAACATTCACAGCTGAAGAACATTTATATTTTCGAATTTGCACATTTAAAACAGGTTAGTCTTTTGTTAGTGTTTCGTTCAGCTACTAGCCAAACCGAAATTAACTTTTCGACGGACTATCGTCCTTTCCTTTTCCAACAAAGAGATTAATTAACTTCGCGAAAGATTCGAAGAGTTGGCTGTATTTAATGCCATGAATCTCACCGGGAGACGTGAGCTCGATCCAGGAAACGTTTTATTTTACATGAAAATTCGTACCCTAGTTAGCGCTTCTCTACGAGTTAATCTGTAAATATATCACAAAAGATTACCGCTCCTCGTTTCTTTGCCAGCAAACAGATTAATTAACTTCGCGAAAGACCCGAGTCTCTCTAGACGCCGAAGAAAAGCAAGCTTGCGAATCCGGCTGTTTTTCATTCGACGAATCTCATTGAGATCCGAGCCTGATCCAAGAGCTTTCTCAGGGATTATTCGATCGGACCCTCCCTTTGGTATTCGCCACGAGCGTGAAATGTTTCAATAAAATGAAAATAGTTCCGGGGCTTCGTCGCTTGTTGATGTTCCGGTTATTTTATGAATATAGGGAAATAAGTTCGCGCGTTTATGAAAACGATGCTCTGGAGACTCGAGATAAGCGGGAAATAAAATGAACAGCAATATTAGGTACATCGAGCAGGTTTTCCGAACGCTTCGATCAACCAATCGCGATACCTGTAGCTCGAATTCGCAATATCATCTCGTACGTATTACGTGATACTATTTATTTTCAAAAGCCAGGCGAGATTAATAACTGATATCAGTCCCTGTTGAACGAAAAGTGATCTATGCGACAATATGGAGTCAAGTCCTTGCAAAGCGATTCCTTCCTGCAATTTTTCGTCGACGATTCCCCGCACGAGACCGTCATTAATATTGTCCCGTCGACGCAACTTTGACGCAATGTTTGGAAAAAATACTTGCTCGGCCTCCCGATTATTCCACCGTTATACCTGGCCTGATGCGAATTTATGGTTTTATATTTAGACCGAGCAATCATTCTCTAGGCTACCGGTTTCGCTCTGCTCTTCCTCTTCCGTCAACAATTGATCGACCACCATACTCCGCGCCTTCGCCTTGGGAAGTAAATTTAACTGTGACACAGTCCCGAAGACCAATTGTCTACCGGCCTGTTTTCTTATACATTCAATTTTACACGCTTAATCGCTTTCACAGGCTCGTCCCATTTATCAAAGTCATTTTAAGCGACAGATTTTTACCGGAAGCCTTCCGCCATAGATCACCCTGGATTTTCCCTTGGAACGTGTATAAACTGTTCGAATATCTGATCCTTGAACGGAAAACCACTCGCGTCTGAAACTTTCAATCATCAGATAGCGCGTGAAGCGATTCATATCTTTTTCAACTTTCATAAATATCCCTCGTCTTGTGGTATAAAAAATGATCATCGCGTGTCATAATTTTAGGAAATACATTATACTCTCTGCAACGCTACATCGTCCCGTAAGAAATAGCAATATAATATACTCTGAAACTCTTAATCAACAAGACTTATTGTTAGCGATAAAACTGGGTTATTCGCGTTGAATCGTATTTGTTTAACTTTAACGAAGATCGCACGTTTTTATCCTGAAAAAAATCATTGTCGCGCGTCATAATTTTAGGAGATACACCGATGTTTACGCGGTAGTATTATGTGAAAGGTGACAATGAAATATATCCAAGTGAATTTATACATGGTTGTTACAGTCGCGGTGGTGATAGCATTCTTCATCTGCTGGGCGCCGTTTCACGTGCAACGACTGATCGCTATTTACGGGACTAATTCCGAGGACCACCTGACGTCGAACGGCAAGTGGTTCGAGTCGATTTATCTCCTGATGACCTACATATCCGGCATTCTCTACTACGTTTCCACTACGATCAACCCGATTCTGTACAACATCATGTCGAACAAATTTCGCGTCGCGTTCATGGTGAGTAACAATAACGTGTTATCCCCTCTCAGCTGGGACAGCGTCACCTCATTAGAAGTTATGCGGGCACGCGCCAAGTTAAATTCACTCTCAATTGACTTTTGATTAATCCTGAGAGGTATTCAATTTATCAGTGAAAGATGTTATTCAGCAGGAAAACCGTTCTTTTCCATTTCTTTCTAAGAGAGCGGATATATTCTTTTGGGAGAAAATTTTATTACATGTTTCGTCGTATGTACCAGGACGACTAATTTTTTATTATACAAGTTACCATCTTTCTTTACTTCTTGTATAAATTTTCAATAAATGGACGAACTGATTCTGACAGGCATTAACAATTATATCTAAGTTCTGAATTTAACCCTTTGCACTCGAGAGGTGACTCACGGACACCTCTTAATAAAATAAAATATATATTATTGATTAAATCAAATTTAATTACTAGAATTTATGTTGATAATTGATATTAATTTAAAAATTGTCGAACGTGAAAATTAACAGTGATTTCATATAAATGTAATTACTATGCAGGACAATTCATTTATTTCGTGAAATATTCTTCGAGTGCAAAGGGTTAAAATCGTCTTGTAACGAAGAACAGTTTTTAGAGAAACATACTTTTATTCTAGCTTCAGGCAGATGTAACCGCTCACTTTCTTCTATCAATATCATAGCCAGTCGATTATTAAGATCGTATCAGTCGGCTGAAACTCCTAGAATGTAATCATCATTCATACTCCTAGTCGCGATTATTCTCCACGCTTTAACAAGCCAGCCACTTACCTTAATCAATCGCCTCGCACGAGTTAATTAGCAGAACCTCGCCTACCCCTGCACCTGACAACTAGCCCACTTCGTGCAAGTTTCGTCGAATCGAACCGGCTGCCCTGTCGATTGCCCACCCACGCTCCGGAATCAACCCCGGGAGGTCGTCCGTAACTTCTCCTTAACCTACGTCACCCCAGAAGCCCGGCGTCTCACACCCGAACGGCTCGTTATTTTGTTTTTATAGGAAACATTGTCGAGGGGCTGGAGGATACCGGGCCTGGCGAATCGAAACGAGCAACGATCTTATTCGAGCCTGTCGCGGTCGCAGCAGCGGGCGATCGGCTGTTCGAGGACGGTCGGCACCGTCGGCACCGGAATCGTTCACGAGAGCACCGAGTACTCCGGCAATTCCGCTCGCGAGGACAGCCCGAAGCAGGCCACTTCGTTCGAGCGCAGAGTCTTGGAGACGAACTCGACGCGGAACGGTATCGGTAATGGTAACGCGGAGAATCATGCGAGGGAAAACGGGGACAAGGGTAACGGATGTTTAAAGAATTCGAGCGGACCGGCTAAATACGCTGCTGTTAAAATTTCGAACGTCGACGACTCCGGGAAGAAGTGGTGGCGGCTGCTTAAGTGGTTCCCCGGTTTGAAGTCGCTGAAGCTCGCCGGAAGGAGCACGTACGCTGTACCGGGGAATCGTGCCACGGGCAAGAAGCCGGAAGTTAGGAAGGAGGAGATCTCGATGACTATCTGGAACGAGAATAGTGAACAGTGGCCGGTCTGAGGAGATGTCACGAGACATCGCGTCGATCGGAGCCCCGCGAGGACTCTGGATTTTCCTGCTAATTTTTCATTGTCGCATGAGCTGTTTCGAAGACTGATTCTTTACTAACTAGGCTTTTCATCGAGATCGTCCTCGCCGCTGTGTCAGTAAACGAGCTAGATATGCTTCTTCAGTGTCGCGTAGATACAAATCTTAGATTCAGGACTTGAAATGAGACGACTTACCTCTCAGGTGTAAGTTACTGAAACCTACGGAACGCATATACAAATTTTTATTGAAGACCCGAGTAGAAGCATTAAAAATCATGTCCTTCTCAAAGAGAATTCAAGTTGTTTGGCCCAATTGTAAGGCAATTATTCTGTATACTTAATATCGTCTTTCATTGTAAATAAATAAAGTAAAATCATGAAATGATTCTTCTAAAAACGTATTAGGCATTCAAGTTCCGAACAAGTCATTTCAATTATGAATCAAAATTAATTCCATCATAAAAGTCAGGGACGAATGATCCTTCGTGTTTTTTTTTCTTTCGAAAATGTGTCTTGTCTTCCAGGTTTGATAAGTAACTACCGTCTTATCAATTTCTTACATATCTTTGGCACACGCGACTTATCCTAGCGAATAATACAAAATGAATTTGGTTTTACTATTCGTTGAAATATGCTTAGAAATTTGTATTACGATTAAAAGCAATGTATAGACGATGTAATTATTATAATACGTTCTGTCGTGTACATATTAAGAATCATATTCTGTACAAAGTGGCATGTGGATATGGGAAGCATAAATAAAGTTGGGCAGAAACTGCGAAAAATCATTTTCACGTTAACACGCTGTAGTTAATAAATGAAATTTGTTAAACTCTAGCGGAAAATTAATCATTGTGCGAATCTGTAAAGAACATTGTACTTGTTTGTATGTTGCTAACGTAGAAAAATATTGTAAATAAGATGAATGAAATGAAAAGTCATCGTCGCTACGTTAGAGTAACGCGGTTCGTTCGACGAAAACGCATTTTATCCTTCGGAATGTGATACGTATTTATTTATTATGTACTCATTATTAATCCGTATATGTTATTGATTTGGAAGTAGATAAGCGCTCGGTTCCGTTACCCCTTTGTCCTGTTTGTGTCGTTTGTAAGTCAATGTATTTACAGTAATAATATTTTTGATAATTGTAACGAATTGTCATTTATCCCACCCGTAATTTTCCTCCGACTTTTACATGTAATTGCAATTTGCATTGGCAGGTTAAAATATTATTAAAATTCTACAAACTTCTGGGAATTAATTATCGTATTGTAATTGCAAATGTACCAATGCTGTGATAAATGTCAAATGTAATGAATTGTTATTTATATGGATAATTTTCTTTACATTCTTGCGGACAGCTTGGCAAAGCAAAATATTATTAGAACTCTATAAATTGTTTGAAAGTAATTATAGACTACCTTGAAATAGCCAACGCACCAGTGCAGTGACACATATAAATAGATCGCAATATTTTGACAGATGACGGGCATTAAAGTCACTTGGAAACAATCTTCTAAATCTATTCGTGAGATCAACTAATATTAATTCATTAGTTTATACTTAGAATTTATTATTACTCATATTATTCACCAAACAAGTTCCAAATTTTTATTTCCAAATGAAGAAATTAATACATGCATATATTTCTCAAAAAAATGTGAAATTTTTAGCCGACCACTGACGACAGCCAAGGCACCGAAGAGAGATTAGTAAAGAATGCCAGCTTCTGTGTTACAGCACGGCAGGTAAAAGGGGCCTGAGGGGACATTTTTCCCTAATTACCTTAATTAATAAGATATCAAGGTCAAAATGCTAAATCTTCACGGCAAGGAAAAATGGTTCCTGGAACTAAAATTTTTACTCATAAAAACACAGTTTTTAATTAATAACTCACGAACCGTTTGTCCTAGCGAGAAATGCTTTAGATAAAAGTTGCACGGTTTTTTACGGGCTACAAGATGGCTATAATGACTTTCTCCTAATTAGCCTAATTAACGAGATATCAAGTTCAAATCCTTCAATTTTAACGCTAGCGAAAAATAGTTCCAATAAAAGTTGTAGATCTCTTAGAGATCTATACGAAAGGTCCTATGCACTTTCCTCGTATCTCTACTGATAAAGAAAGAAATTGCATTCCCAACTTGACGTAGCACACCGAAGATCGAAACATTGTTGTATCTCTCTCGGATCAATCTCCATCTCTCAATTCACGCTACACCTTAGGATCTCAACCTATAGCCTAAAGAGAGAGAGAGAGAGAGAGAGAGAGAGAGAGAGAGAGAGAGAGAGAGAGAGAGACAGATTTAACGTTGGCTGAAAGCAACCTAACCTAAAATAACAACAATTTGGAAGGAAAGGCAGTTCAATCGCGTTGTTAGTTTGTATTGAAATATGCCTCCAAAGTCTAAAACGGTACTTATATTTTTCGTCAGGAATTCGATCAATAATCCACAATAATCTGTGATTCTTAATAAATAATAATTTCAGGGTGGGAAGAAATCGACAACAGATAAGAATAATGCAAAATCGCCGAAATCAACCAATTCCGGTATTGCGGAAACCGCGAGTGGTTTGAGCCAGGAGGCTGAAGATCAATTTGAACTGGAGTTGTGTTGGTGTATACAACAGTTGGAACTATGTTTAGCCAATAGGAAGCATTCTGAAAAACAGATCCAGGACTTAAGCAAAAATATAAGAACGTTAAAAAGCAATACGGCGCCTTTGATCAAGAAAAGACAAATAATGAGAAACACTTTGGGTGATTATAGAGAGAAGATGGCTCAGGATGAACAGAAACATGGGAAAGCTGCGAGTTCTATTAAATTTATACCTCCGCCTGCTAGAAATAAAAAAGGCACCTTCTTAAAAAGGGCTGCTTCATCCTCTGTAAACTCTAGTGATAAGAATACAGACACTGCGTTCAAATTCAATTTTCAAGTTAAAGAATAAATTTTTTGTATGAAAGAATCGTGATTCTTTGAATGATTTGATGAAACAAACCGACGTTCTCTTTTATATATGCATATGTATATATTTTTAGATATGATTCAGATAAAGTGGTTTTTTAATTATTGTCAACAAAATTCAGTATAATGAATGTGATGTACACCCGTAGCAACTGGGTCCTGTGGCGCAACGGATAACGCGTCTGACTACGGATCAGAAGATTCCAGGTTCGAATCCTGGCAGGATCGTCGAATTACTTTTTCATACTTTTTTTTTTAATTAAACAAGTCTAGTAAACTATAAATATAATTCCATAGTGTTTCAAAAATACAATCAGGAAACATTAATGAAATTAATTCTATAACTTATAACCACTCGTAAAATCTAGAGTTGGCAAGAATTAGAAAATGTTGGAGTTCGAGAAGGAAGATGCATCAAACGAATAAAAAGTCCATTATGTAAATAAATATTATGTTATGATATATTTAACAACCAGTAGTAACAAAGGTATCTTGTCTCTCTTACGTACTTACAGCAACAAAACAACACTCTTTTATCGTATGGTACAAGCTTGAATTTATTTATAACTATGTATTGTATGTTTAATATATGCACGTGGGATGCCTGAAAAAGTCTCGCACAATTTTTCTCCCCGTCGTTAAAAAGTCCCGATCGAAATCATCGCGAACACATGGTCGTCGGATTCTACATGATAGGAAGAACAAAATGTATAAACGCGAACTTCACCATGCGCGTGCATTTTCAATTGCATTGACACAAATTTAATTAATCCCATTGGTTGATATGAAGAATTCGAAGAATCACACGAAAAAGACGCACTAAGACCCCTTACGACCTCATAGAGAATTGTATAAACTGTTCCAAGTATCTTGTTCTTCCCCCCTCCAGTCCTTTAACTTGCGAATTACTTTTATTAACGTAACAGCGATATATGCATCTAAAAGAGATCAGTTGACGCATAGCTCATGGATCAACCGACGTTCCAACTTATCAAAGACTCAATAATGACTTGTATGATTCCCTAAATAGAAATATCCTCTTATTAAAGAAATATGTTCTTCTAATGTAGTCTTATATTAAATATATATAATTTATATATATATCTGTTCTTTTCTTTCGTTTAAATATTTTACGCAATCGGTTTTCTTCTTGTTCTTTATTAAACTGTTACGCCCTCACGAAATTACACATGAATGGATAAATTATACCCATCGCTTATTTCTTTCTATCATTGTTTTATATGAGTGTGTGTCTGTGTATGCGTGTTTGTGTGCTTTTTTGGTCTTTACAGAGCGATGTTGCTTCGGTCGTCTTTGGTAGAAGCACGCGTTTCACACCTTTTCCATGAAACGCCTTCGTCCTAATCGATTTCCTTTTTTTTCTAAGAGATTTTTTCCTCGATCGCGTCTCTCTGTTCCCTGAGTCGGTACAAACGTTTCAGTCTTCACCATCTCTTCCCCATTTTTCTTCTTCCTTTTGTTACATATGTCGCACCCTTAATTCTTATTTCCTTCGACTTAAATGCTAAGTGTGACTCACAGATTCGTACGCGAAACTCATTGAGAATTCGTTCGAAATTAAAGTAATGAATGGAAGATTATTAATTAACTTCAGTATGGAAGATACCCAAACATGGAAGAATTCTTAACTAAAGTAATTCAATTCAAACCGCTTTTCAGACATATCTGTGAGTCAGCGATCGTTTAACAAATACGTTAAGAACTAACTAAATTTTAAGATACGATTTCTTATCGTTAAACGTCTTGCAATCAATGAGAACAATATTCCTTAAACCAATCAATTCGTTGATTCTAATTCGTCCCTGTGAATTTAGATTCGTTATTAAATCAGCGAGGAGTTAAATCGCGTGAAACCGCAGTAAAATTCTTAAGAAAATAAATCTCAACGCTGTCTCGCATCATTTAACAGTTTTCAAATCGCTCCCCGTATCTCTTTAACAAACCGCAACATTCCCTGTATCAATCATTCCTTTACAATATTTCGATGAACCGTTCGTTAATGGCTTCGTCCCATTTGCTGGTAAAGAACGGCAAACAGTGTAACGTGCATACGTGTACGTAAATCGCGAGAGAAACACGTACGACATATTATCGTTTATAATACTCGATGCGCTTGATCGACCCTACCTTCTAACACGCTAAACAGAATGTACACGTTGTGTATGGTTTCTGTGTTCACCGTGTGTACAAGTATATATGTATATATATAATTTGTTTCTCCTTACAATATATAGTATTTATTTTTCTTATAAAGATTCGGGACTAAAAATCAATGTATAAGAATAGCATGTTATCCGATATTAACGTGTATGCTCGCCCGAACAGAACCGTACTTCGATTACAGTCCGTGTATACTTTTCTTTGTAATATATACGTATATAATATTTATTAACCGCATACCTCGCAGTACGTTTACTCCGCTGTGGTTTTTACACGCGCCCCATTTCATTCCATCCCTCTGGCCACCTTAAATAAATAACTTCTGCTAGTCGCAAAACGATTTCCGTATTGCTCGAAACGCGTGCACTCCTCTCACACACACATACATAAGCACGCACTCGTTTTACAAATCGTTTATCTTTCTGAGGCACATTTTCTATGCGTGATTTTCACGAGTCAAATTCTTACGGGTTGAAAATCATAGTAGCCGCTTGTCATGAAACAATTGTTAGAATAGGCTCGAAGTTAGAATTGCGACGATGAAAAGGTGTTTCGAGATCCTCGCTCGCTACGATTCTCAGCCCGCGGTTTGTTCACGAAGGCGTCGGTCGTCTCCATGTATAATCTATTCCCCTTCGTTCAATCGTTTCCCGAGGAGAAATCAGAAGGCAGAGGGGTTGAACAAGTTAAAGATTCAACGAAACGATCAAAGTAGTACAGACGACTTCGCTCGTACTTCAATTTTACACGGTTGATCACAGACAACGCGAGGAAAGAGGGCCCAATCAACGGAATCGATCCACCGAAAATCGTTCCGTTGATCAGTCGTCGCGTTTCGCATTCTTTTTCTGTACAAATCGACGTGTCGACGTTCTTCATCGTCGAGAACGTTTCACGCGTTAACGTGAGGATTTATTAATATGTACATCACTTAGTATCCACATAAAGGAGCTGACCAGGTGTAGCGTAGTACACTATTTAAAAAAATAGCTTATATCGACGGAACAGAGAATGATCCGCTATGAAATAAATGAAATCCTATTCGAAGGTTTCGCGATCAGGCAAATTGCGGTGAACGATGGGAATGATGAACGTTTGTTCAGAGCTGCTTACTAAGATAAAGGAGGAACACGTATCCGTTATTTACTACTACAAGTACCGTTTCCCAGAGCTCCCTTCGGTGATACGTAACCCTAAACATGGCATAAAATTAAAGGTACGTACAACAATACAATTTAAGATTGCGATAAGGAACCGTATTCTTCAGGGACGCCACTTCGAACCCTGTACAGGTTCAACAAAGAGCCAGTTAAAGGCAGCGTCAACTTTACACCCGAGGTAATTCTCGCGTTATAAAACCTAACGAAAAAGAGAGTTAATGAATCCGAAAAATATTAAATATCGCGTAAAAAACGAATCTATTTACGTGCAATCTTTGCATCTAATTAACGGTATCTGAAATCGCGGGTGAACGCCGTCAAGCTAGTGTTCCTGCATTAATAAAAAGGAAACGTGGTCGAACCTTTAATGAACTCCTACAACATTTCAATGGCCCCCGAGCGAAGTCCCGGAAATAGGAATGACGCAATATGTATCGCCCGATACGGTGCGAGCTTCGAAGGCAGCCAACATTTAAGAACATCACGTGAAATGCATTACATATACGTAGGAGACGCGAGGCGACGGTTTCGTTTAATCTATAACGATACTGGCGAGCCTCTTGGGCCTTTTGCCTCCCTTCTGTTTACGGTGGACCTCCGGGAAGTCAGCATGGCTCGTCTCGCAGGAGTGCGTCATCGGTAACCCGTCCCCCTGCACAGTTTCCTCCTCGAGTTTCCGCTTTCTCGATCTGGTCACAGGGCCGATTCTACTTTTGTAAACCTCGCTATCCTCCACGTGCCTGTTGTGCCTCTGTTTAGTCTCCTCGTCGTCCTCTCGTTTGCGTCTGTACGTTTTAACGGACTGCTCTTGCAGCATGATCCTCGGCGAGTTTGAATCCGAAGACGATGACAGGGAACTGAGATATTCGTTGACTTTATCCTCGCCGAAATCGAAGACGCATGGCTGCGCGGGTGAAGCGGAAGTAGCCGGATTGGTGGCAGCGCTCGGTGGCCGGAGGAGTTGAACCGAAGGGCTAGAGGATGTAGTGGAAGCGGAAGAAGACACGGAACTGGAAGTGGATCGTTTGTGAAGCTTCCGCCGCTGTGCCAGCCGAGCACCATCGACTTCGCGTAACCGGAAACCTTCCGGCTTTTCAGGCAAAGCGTTGCAATTATCTATCAGAATCACATCAGGCGAGGCACCACCGTCGAACGAGTTCGATTCGTGCAGCCACGGATGATTCGCCAAAGCGACGGCTGTCAGTCTTTTGTTAGGGTCCACGGTCAGCAGCTCTTTGGCTACCTGTTTGGCGAGACTGGACACGTGGCTCCAGGACTCGCTGTCGAAATCGATTTCACCGGCCCTGATCCGCGTGGCCAAGTCCGGGGAACCTGTTCTGAACGGCGGCTTGCGGGACAACATGGAATACAAGATCGCACCCAGGCTCCAGAGGTCGCAGCTCTGATCATAGCCCTGACGAGCGAGCACCTCTGGCGCCGCGTACTGCAACGTGAAACAGGGAGTGTGAAGAGACTCGCATCCGCGTTTTACTCTGGCGAAACCGAAGTCTACGATGATTACAGGCGCATCCTCGCCTTCGTGAGCGAATACTATGTTCTCCGGCTTTAAGTCCCGGTGCACCACGCCTCTGGAGTGCATAAACCGAACAGCGGAGGCGAGCTGACGCATTATTCTGCTGGCTTGCTGCTCGCTGAACGGCCTCGGTCTCCTCAGAAGCTCTCCGCCAGTCAATAATTCCATCACCAGATACGTGTGCGCTCTATCGTGATGCACCTCTATCAGTTTGATAATGTTCGGGTGACCTTGGCAGGTCCTCAACAAGCACGCCTCCCTCGCGCAGTCGACTCTGCGGCTGACGATCTTCACAGCGTACTCCTGCAACGTTTTCCTATGCCTACATTTGCGACACACCGAGAAACTACCATCGCCCAGGGCCTCCTCTCGCGGATCGAGTTCATACGTCTGGAAGAACGTCGACTCTTCGAATCTGGCGGCTAACAGATCCGAAGCCGACGGTCTCTGAGACTCTGTGCTGGCATTTGTGGCCTCCTTCATGATATCCTTACTGACTACGTTATTCCCGAATAGTATAGAAGGTGCCACGTAAGAGTAGCCTCGGAAAATCTTATCGTAATTAGGCGGAACCACCGCGGGACTGTCGGCCGCGATCATTTTTGTAAATTCGTCGGAGAAATTGCTGGTATCCAGTTCGTGGGTGATTCGAGGAACGAAGGGCGGGGTGATCTCGCGTCTTTCCAATGCGGTCCAATTGAACGGGGGTGGAGCCTTCTTGAAGAATGGATGGTCTTTCAGTTCCTTCGCGTCGCTCGGGCCGCCACCGAGCCTTTGCCGAGGGTCTTTCACGAGAAGCCGGAGAATGAAGTCTCGAACGGTCGGGCTCAGGTGGCTCGGTATTGGTGGGTCCGTCTTCAGGATCCGGCGAGATATGTCCTGCTGCGTGTTCTTCTCGCCGTCGACCGTAAAAGGCGAAGCGCCGGTCAAGAGTTCGTACGTGAGTACGCCCACGCTCCACCAGTCCACCGCCTGGAAACATTATCATCCGGATATATTCCAACCACGTTCCCAATCCGGCAAATGTCACCGGTTTTCGGTAAGCGTGACAATTGGGTGGCTATTGAATTCCGAAATGTCGCGATGTTCATTCATTCTCTCCTGGGAATATTGTTTTTCCGAGTTTATATCTCAATACGATCGGGCTTTGTAAATATGTAAAACGATGTAACAACTAGAGCTAAATTTTGTATATATCTTTACGGTAGATTTTCATTTATTTTAACAAGTTGCATTCACTCATAATTTAATTTTAAGAATCTTGATTTAAGAAAAAGTAACTATATTTTCGGAAGCGCAAGGCAAGAAGGGTGCAACGGAATCGATAAAAATGTATCCGACAAATGGGGAACGCGAGCGCGATAACGAAGTTCCAGGAACGAAGGGAACAAATCGTGACGTAAATTCATCCTGACTCACAATATCGTGTCCCGCGGAGCCCCCTCGTACCACTTCCGGTGCCATGTACTCGATAGTTCCGCAAAAGGAGTAGGCACGGGCGTTATTGTCCCTTTCGTGTGGCAGGAACTCTTTGCTCAGCCCGAAATCGGTTAACACGATATGTCCTTCTCTGTCCAGCAATATGTTCTCTAGTTTAATATCTCTGTAAATTATGCCCAGCTGCAAAAGAAAGGCGGCAACATCGTGATTCTCGGACGATCAATTTCTCAGATAACAATGGAATATTTTAATATTTCACCGTCCATATAGTAATGTTCACTGACCAAATATTTAATCATGAGATTAATACCTGTTATATAGGAATTTCAAACATTTTTGAGAATTTCGAAATAATTCCGAAATTTTCGAGACATTTAGGATGTGATCCCAGACGACGTTTTCGGTTAAATATAATTTCTTCAATTGACACGATACACATTTTATTTTGCGTAAAAATCACTTGAACACCAGTGAACATTAGAACACGATGTAAATATAATGTTCTTAAGGTGCTTACTTTGTGTAGCTGCTCTAGCGCTAAAATAACTTCGCCGATATAAATCCGCACTTCGTCCTCGGTAAAGTGTTCCCGTTGATACAGATGGGTAAACAACTCGCCGCCGCTGACATAATCTGCAAAAACAACGCGAAATTGTTGATTGTTTGACTACGAATCAGACGATATCGTTCGGAGCGTGCGTCTAAACATTTTGTAATCTTCGTTACCGCGAATCACCGACGAAATTGATAAAGAACGAAAATAATTGCGCTTTATTGATAAGCAGAGATTAAGTTGACATTCTAAAACGAACGCTCGCGCTCGCGTCTTGCGGAAAGGATAACGCGTATATTGTAATGCCTTTTGTAGAGAAGTAATTAGGGGGGAAGCGAGAGATGAAGAAATGATTATACGCTTCCACGAGGCAAAACGATTGCACAATGTTGCACGAACATCTTAACGATGTTCTCGTGGTTTGGAAAATATTTCTTATTTTTATTGTTAGCTGAATCCGAAATTGAATAT